>SKCR01046388.1:0-41573 GCA_019454045.1 Zanthoxylum bungeanum
TTTTTCGAACGTTATATAGCCGTTGGGAGATATTGAAACCTAGACCGGCATGCCGGTCTCCTCGCCGGTTTGCTCGCCGGTCTCGGCAGTGACTGCAGGGACAATTTTCATTTTCTATATAAATGAATCCCAAATTCGTTTTTGCGAATCTTCCTGCACCTTCATATCATTTCTTAGAAAGCAAAAACAAGAGTGTCTTAAATCTTCAAATACTTAAACACTCATACAAGCTCACACACATCTTCATTACATTTAGTGAGCTTAGATCACTTGGGTTTTGCTCTCACACAATCTTCTTATTATTTGTGAGTGCCCAAGTGTGTTTTTTAATTCTTCTTTATCAAAAACACTTGTGATTTGAGAAATCCCATTATTTGGGTAAATTGTAAAGGTTTGTGAGTGAGCCTACGTAGAAAACTCAAACTTGTAAAAGGTTCGGAGTGTGCCTTGGCGGAAAACTCTTGGTTGCGAGTGAACCACGAAAACTCGATTCTAGTAGAAATCTTCAAGCAAGGCTTGAGGGAGTGGACGTAGGCACGGTTTGCCGAACCACTATATATCGCGGTGTCGTATTTCTCTTTCCCTTAACTTTTACTTATTTGCAAGTTTATTACATTTATAATATCGAATAGAAAACTTGCATATAGGCTATTTATTTGAATAGAGAAAATTGGCCTAAACTCCCACTTGGTAATAAGAGCATAAAATCGGCAAAGATTTTATAATTCCGCATTTATAGCGTAACCCAATTCACCCCCCTCTTGGGTATAGAGATTGTTTGTCGCTAGTGCTTGTAGGGACTTTCAGTTGGTATCAGAGCGAGGTATTCTCAAGAAAGACTTAACCGTTCGAGAATAGATCATGGCATCTACAAGCAACTCGTCAAATCTTGCCGAGGGATTTTCAACAACTAGACCTCCGTTTTACACCGGAACGGACTACAATTATTGGAAAATGAGAATGCTAATTATCTCCTTGCCGTAGATCCGCAATCTTATTTGGTCATCACTCGAGGAGCAAAAGGACCAACAAAAAGGGATAGCAATGGGGTTGAGATTCCGAAGCCAAGTTTGGAATGGGATAATGAGGATGTAAAAATAGCCTCACAAAATGCTAAGGCACTCAACCAACTTCTATGTGCCATTGATCGGGATCAAGTAAGCAAGCTTCCGGAATGTGGAAACGCATATGATTTATGGAAGTCTTTGGAAATGGTCAATGAGGGCACAAGCCAAGTGAAGGAATCGAAGATCAACCGGTTCATGTGCGAATTGGACATTTCAAGATGGAATCCGGGGAAGAAATCGATCACATGATTTCGAGGTTTACGGTCATCATCAATCATTTGGGAGCCTTGGGAAAAGTCATCGGGACATCGGATCAAGTGAAGAAAATTTTGAGATCACTCCCAAAAGAATTTAGAAGCTACACCTCCTCCATTAGAGAAGCAAACGACATAAACACATTGAAGATGGATGATTTGGTCGGCAAATTGCTTGAGTATGAAATGGAGATCAAGATGGATAAAAATGAGGAAGATGAGAAAAGAACAAGAAAGTCTTTGGCCTTAAAAGCAGAAAAAGAGGACTCTAGCTCAAGTGAGAAGATGATAGTGATGATGAGTTGGCTCAAATAACAAGAGCTTCAAGAAGCTTCTTAAATCCGTAAAACAAAAGGGAAAATCAAAGGCGGATGAAAAGAAAGAAGAAAAATGGCCGCAGAAGAACAAGAAAATTATTTGTTATGAATGCAACAAACCGGGTCACATAGCTACCGATTGCCCATTGAGGAAAATGAAAGGAAAATCGAAGAAAAAGGCAATGAAAGCAACTTCAACTTGGAGTGATAGCGATTCTAGCTCATCCGAGGAGGAAAAGAGGTAGAAGTCAACGATAAATCAATAGCATTCATGGTTATCACGGATGAGGACATCCGCTTTGAAATTAAAGAAGAAAGCGAAGAAGAAGAGGTACACAATTCTCAATATGATAATGAATTACTTGATGTTTTTAATGGCTTAAAAGAATTGTGTGATGTGCTTAAAAAGAAATTGAAGTTAGTTAAAAATGAGAATGCTACACTTAAAATTGAACATTCAACTAGTATGAATAAAATTCATGTTTTAGATAATGATGTGATATGCTTAAAGGCTAAACATGAAAAAGAAATTGCATGCTTGAATGATGAAAATGCATGTTTAAAGATTAAAAAGCTAGAACTTGAAAATGCCATATCAAATATGCCATCTTGCTCTAAGACATGCGATTGCGAATCTATATTGAATGAAAATGTCTTGTTAAATACTAAGATTGTAGATTTGCAAAACATACTTAGCAAATTCACATTGGGACATAAAAATTTTAATATGCTTATTGGATCCCAAAAATGTGCATTTAAAAGAGAAGGATTAGGATATAGGCCTTATATTAAAAGAAAATTTTTGAAGAATTATTTTGTTAAGGCATCCTATTCTCATGCTAAGAATGAAATAGATGAAAATGTCATATGCCATGCTTGTAACAAAAAGGGGACATAAAATTTTTGAATGCATATATATGAATGTGAATAAGAATGCATGGATTCCTCAAGGAATCAAAACTAACCCCAATGGACCCAAGAAAGTTTGGGTACCAAAGCGTAATTGATAAATTTGTAGGGGGAGCTTTGGGAATGGAACTTTAAAGAGAATTGCAAAATTGATCCCAAAGCTCAAAAATGAGGAATCGCAACGGTTAAGGTAAAATCCGTATTCACGGAAACATTGGTACCGTTTCCTTAAAATTATGTATGTATGCATATTTCAAATTGATATAAATGTTTTGAAGCATACAAAGTGATTAGGCAATGTATTAAACTTCTATTGGTATCGATTTTCATTTGATATCACTAAGTGCCTTAATCATATATTTAAACCCCTATTCTATTTCTATTGGTATCATATGAAATTTATTGAGTTAAATGCAATATATGTGATCACTTGATTGAATATGCCTTGCCATATGCACTAATTGATTGAAAATGAAATGCATGTAAATTGGCATAATCTTAGATGAATATCATGAAATGTATGTATTAGAACATAATTGAATAATCATGAAAAGCATGGATTTTGATTGTTTAGTAATTGGTAAGATATTCATAAGAAGACAATCATTAAAATGCATTGAAGTCATGGTTTTAATTGGTATCATGATATATAATGACTCATTTTGAAAGAATGCTTAAAAATGTTATGATATTCAAATGGATTTATTGATATATTTTTTAATTGGTATCAAATTTGGGGAGAAATCATGATTAAGATGCTCTTAGTTTGTAAATGGTATTCATGAGAATCTATCTTTTGAAAAATACTATTTTATGCATGATTTTTGATTTTTTATGGCAAAAAGGGGGAAATGCCAAATGTGCATATTTTTAAATTTGCTATCATTTTTTTTGCACTCATCTATTGGTATCTCTCATTTTAGAACTTAATTTTGCTTCTCCACTTTTTGATAATGTCAAAGGGGGAGAAATCATTAGAATGAGATTAAAACTTATTTTCCCTCACCCTTGGTTTAAGGGGGAGTAAATGTACTAATGTGTTTGTCAAGTTGTTATAGAGCTATATTAAAGACAATCACACATTGAGGGGGAGCTTATGTTGAGGGGGAGCAAAATTGTCAAATTTGGACTCCAAGAAGCTCACAAGTATCAACAAGTTTTAAGGGGTTGCCATCATCAAAAAGGGGGAGATTGTTGGCGACTTGGTCACTTAATTGGATTTTGATGACGTCAAAGCAATTGACGACTTCGACGTGCAAACTCGAAGCAATACAAAAAGTGTCGAAGCATATGAGGTGAAGAGCGAGAATGTGAAACTTGCGGCAAAATGAAGATTATATTGCAAAAGTCTTAGCTTAGGATTTAATTTGTAATGTGAGATGTAATATTCAAGTGCCTAAGCTCATAGGGATCATGCACATTCACTTAGATGCATTATGGGTATGTACAAAATGCATTAAAACCTTCAAATCTGCATTTTAGTATTTAGGGAAGCCTTCTGGAACCGGCATGGACCATACCGGTCCCTTACCGTCATTAACCGGCATTCCCCTGTTTTGCATGCCTACTGGAACCGGGCCATACCGTGCCGTCTCCTCGCCGTCTCCATGCCGGTATTGGCAAAGAAATCATGCTCTCTGGAACCGGCACACTCCTTACCGGTTTCCATACCGGTTTTTCACCGGTCTAATAGCTAGTTTTTCGAACGTTATATAGCCGTTGGGAGATATTGAAACCCTAGACCGGCATGCCGGTCTCCTCGCCGGTTTGCTCGTCGCGGTCTCGGCAGTGACTGCAGGGACGGTTTTCATTTTCTATAAATGAGTCCCAAATTCGTTTTTGCGAATCTTCCTGCACCTTCATATCATTTCTTAGAAAGCAAAAACAAGAGTGTCTTAAATCTTCAAATACTTAAACACTCATACAAGCTCACACACATCTTCATTACATTTAGTGAGCTTAGATCACTTGGGTTTTGCTCTCACACAATCTTCTTATTATTGTGAGTGCCCAAGTGTGTTTTAATTCTTCTTTATCAAAAACACTTGTGATTTGGAGAAATCCCATTATTTGGGTAAATTGTAAAGGTTTGTGAGTGAGCCTACGTAGAAAACTCAAACTTGTAAAAGGTTCGGAGTGTGCCTTGGCGGAAAACTCTTGGTTGCGAGTGAACCACGAAAACTCGATTCTAGTAGAAATCTTCAAGCAAGGCTTGAGGGAGTGGACGTAGGCACGGTTTGCCGAACCACTATATATCGCGGTGTCGTATTTCTCTTTCCCTTAACTTTTACTTATTTGCAAGTTTAATTACATTTATAATATCGAATAGAAAACTTGCATATAGGCTATTTATTTGAATAGAGAAAATTGGCCTAAACTCCCACTTGGTATAAGAGCTTAAAATCGGCAAAGATTTTATAATTCCGCATTTATAGCGATAACCCAATTCACCCCCCTCTTGGGTATAGAGATTGTTTGTCGCTAGTGCTTGTAGGGACTTTCAGTTTTAACCTGACTAAACTAGATACTGCCTGATTGGTCGGTTGGTAATTAATTATTTATTTGACTTAATCTGGATACCGCCTATATGGCTGGTTGGTAATTATCATGCAAAATTAATAATTATATTAAATGAGATATCTAAAATAGAAGTAATAAAAGTGGATCCTTTTACCTCAGCATTTTCTTTTATTGTACTTTTACTTTATTTACTTTTCAGCAATTTACTTTCTGCATTTACTTTTCAGCAATTTACTTTCAGCAATTTACTTTTCAGCATTTACTTTTCAGTAATTTACTTTCAGTATTTATTTTTCAGCATTTAATTTTCAGTATTTAATTTTCAGTATTTACTTTCTGTCATTTACTTTTCAGCAATTTACTTTTCATTATTTTACTTTATGTCTTTTATTTTATTTAAGTTTTTACTAGCCATAGTTATGTGTCATAACTAAGTTAGTTATCTGGGGTTGTGATGAATTCTAATATCACCGGTTTATAAGGGGTTATTTTATACTTTGGGTAATTTAATGGTTTACTTATTAAGTCTTAAGTTTAATGCTTCTTGTTGTCTGATCACCAATAAGATTGATGTGGTAAATCTAAAATAAACTTGACAAAGGAATTTTAGGTTTCAGCCTTAGGCTTAATAGCCCACGATCTTCCTTGAGGATAGATAACCCTTTAATAGACTTCCTTATAGGATAGACATATACCTGTCGGGCGGGGTAGCCATAATTGGAACTTAAACTTAATGAATCCAGATAATTTGATTGACATAGACATATGGTTCAATTGGGTTAAACTGGGTATTTGCGTCTGACCATTGACATGGGCTTTTACATAATTTAGTGTTCCAGGTTAGTAAACCGATTTATTACACAACCATGAAATAACCACTTCATCTTTTAAAAGATATTAGAAAGATTGACAACCCTAGATATTTTTTAATATTGAATTTTCTTAAACCTATTTTGTGCAATTTTATTTACTTGTTTTTAAATTTAGAATCATCACCATTTCAAATCAATCAATCAACCTGTTAGATACTAGTAATCATTTGACCTCATAAAATTAATAGATTTGGTATTAAGTCCTCGTGTGATCGATACTTTTTATACTACTTGAACGATACGTACGCTTGCATTATACGCGTGTGTTTACGCCGGTCAAGTTTTTGGCGCCGTTGTCAGGGACTTATTTATCTTTCACTATTAGTTTTGGGGTTAGATACGTTACTTGTATCTAATTTCTTTTTACGTATTGTTTTTGTTTTCTTGTGTTTCAGGTTCTCAGAAACTTCATGAGACGAACCAGAAGCTTTGAACTCCGACCGATTAACCAGAAATTGAAAGAACCATCAGACAGTTGAGAAGGGAAAGGCGAGAAGGCCAAAAAGCTTTAGTCAACATGGAACCTGAACCTTTGGAGGTTGCACCACCAATTCCCATTCGAGACAGAACAATTCTGGTAGTTGACAGACTCATTTCATGTATTGTACTTCCTCCCTTACCAGCAAATGCAGGTGACATCAAAACATGCATTCAAATGATTCCGCAGTCAGTTCAGTTTGGGGGGAATGCAACTGAAGATCCTAATGCCCACATCAGCAAATTCCTGGAAGTTTATGGCACTTTCAATTAAAACGAGAGAAGCAGATGAAGCAATGAGACTGCATATTTTCCCATACTCCTTGAAAGACAAAGCTAAAGCTTGGCTACATTCACTACCAGCAGGTTCCATCACAACTTGGAACACTTTAGCCACCAAATTTCTTACAAAGTACTTTACACCATCCAGAACTGGAAAGATGAGAATGACATCACATCCTTTGTGCAACAAGACTCAAAAACTCTCTACGAAGCTTAGGAAAGGATACAAAGATTTGCTCCGGAAATGTCCTCACCATGAAATTCCAAAATGGCTTCAAGTCCAAACCTTCTATAATGGACTTTCTGGACTGATGAGAACCATAATCGATGATGCTGCTGGAGTAGCTTTAATGGCAAAAGGAGAAGATCAAGCCTGAGACCTAATCGAAGAAATGACCAATAATAATTCCTTGTGGCCAACAGAAAGGAGCATGATCCAAAGAATTGCAAGGAATTTATGAAAGTGGAGCCAATACAGCAGTTAACACCAAGCTGGATTAGATATGCAAATTCATGGAGACTCTCAGCACTGGATCCACAAGTTCACCATATGGAGGAGCACCAGAACCAACCAACTTGAAGAGACAACGAATTATGTCAACAATTTCAACAGACAGTGGAACAATCCATATTCCAACACCTATAACCCAGGGTGGAGGAATCATCTCAATTTTTCATGGAGCAACAATTCAGGACAATAGAACAATCCACCACCTGGATTCCAACAGCAGAACTATCCACCACCAGGATTTCAACAACAGAACAAAGTCCAAGAACATGAAAAAGAACCAGAAATGAAAGCATGGATTGCAGAGATGTTTTAAAAAGCAACAAGCAGCATATGATGTTATCTTTCAGAGCCAATCTGCTTCCATCAAAGCACTGGAGAATCAAATCGGACAACTGGCCAATGCTCAAAGTTACAGACCGCCAGGTAATTTTCCAGCAACACACAGAACCCAATCCAAGGAACGAGGGAATGAAGCAATGTCATGCCATCATGTTAAAAAGTGGTACTGAAATCAACAAAGATGTTGGAACCAAAGAACTGCTGAGGAAGTTTTAAAAAAGAAACAAACAAAGATTGGAGGAAAAAGAAGAAAAGGAAAAAAGGACAGAACACTCCACCTCCACCTTTTCCTCAGCGTCTTCAGAAAAACAAACTGGACAAGCAGTTTGCTCGTTTCCTGGATGTGTTCAAAAAGTTGCAAATCAACATTCCATTTGCAGAAGCCTTGGAACAAATGCCCAGCTATGTAAATTCATGAAAGATATTCTTTCACGAAAATGGAGATTGGGAGATTACGAGACAGTAGCATTGACAGAAGAATGTAGCGCCATCATTCAGAGGAAGCTTCCCCCAAAGTTGAAAGATTCTCGCAGTTTCACCATTCCTTGCATCATAGGAGAACATAACTTGGTAAGGCTTTATGTGATTTAGGTGCTAGTGTTAACTTGATGTCTTTTTCTATTTTCAAAAACTGCAGATTGGAGAAATAATGCCAACTTCAGTCTCTCTACAACTTGTTGATAGAACGTTTGTGTTTCCAAGAGGCGTAGTTGAGGATGTGCTGGTCAAGGTTGACAAATTCATTTTCCCAGCAGATTTTATTGTCCTTGATATGGAGGAAGACGCAGACGTGCTAATCATCCTTGGGAGACCGTTCTTGGCTACAGGTCGAACCATTATTGATGTACAAAAATGAGAATTAACCATGAGGGTACAAGACCAAGAGGTAACATTCAATATTTTCAAGGCCATGAATTTCCCAGATGATGAAAGAAGGAGTAATGTTTCAGACTTGATGTGATACACAGTACCATTCAGAACTCCAATGCAATGCAAAGTTCTACTGACAAACTTAAAACAAACTCAATGAATTGGAGGAATTTCACAATCAGCCTTTTGAGGATGCCAAATTATACAAAGAAAAGGCCAAGAAGAGATATGATGAGAAGTTAGTGCGCATACAGCTGGAACCAGGGCAGAAGGTACTGTTAAACAAATCAGGGTGGTGAAATTCTTCCCATGGAAGCCAAAATCATGGTGGTCAGGTCCATTTGTGATCACCAAAGTTTTACCAGATAGAGCTGTTGAGATACATGATCCTGACTCCAACAAAACTGTCAAGGTTAAAAACAAGCGTGTTAAGCACTACTGGGGAGAATCATTTGAGCGACAAAAATAAAGTGTCACACTTTCAGATCCAGCCTAACGTTCGAGAAGCCACGTCTAGCCAATGACTTTAAACTTAGCGCTCACATGGAGGCAACCCATGCAATTTGTGTATATATTGTGATCTGGTGTGTTTTATTTTGTGTGTTTAATTTTTGCAGGTAAATTCATTTCACGATGGAAGAAGTTCTCGCAAATCTTCACAAGAAATTTCCTTCTCTCCCTCAAAACTCTCTAATGAAAGTCTACAAAGCTCGCTTAGAGCAGATGAGATTACTAACGATCCATGGTGTTCATAATGATATTCGTTGGGTAATTGAAGCACGGGTCCGATTGGCAGGTGAGTCTTCTGAATCTTTTATTTCACATCTTCCTGGTTTTGGAAGAAGCACCTATGCAAAGAAACGTATAGCTAAGCAAATGGGTGTTTGTTACAAATGTGCACGCTGGAATTGCAATACTCGTTGTCGTTCTTTAGGAATGGTGTATGATAATCACAAAGATAAAATTAAATTCATTAGGGATGGCTTGAGTAAGGAGTCTGTAGATAATATATCTTTGACTCTTGAGACGCATCCCAGTGGATATGTTCATATAGCCATTCGAAAATTACATACACAATTTCAAAAAGAAAGACAACAGTTAAGTCTCTGGAATCTGACTCAAAAAAGACCCTGTTTGCCAATTTATAAGAAAATTGGATGGAAAACTTGTCCCTGACGCATAGACGTCAATCAAGCCCCTCTATATTTATAGGAGGAGTTGTGATGGGATAAGTTACAAATAATAAAATAATAATAATTACAAGATAAAGATTAAGTGTAACATCCCCGATCTGGGAGATGTTACCTGCAGATGATAGACCGTACTAACCCATAAGCCTTCGACTTTCAATCCATAGACACTAATATTATTTTCTTTAATTAATTTATTATGTGTGGGACCGTAGCCCAAGCTCAAAATCATTACATACTAACTCAACATCTGAAACTGTAAACTCAATAACACACATTTACAATGACAGCCTCACAGTCAAAGACTAACACAAAATTTTAAATTGACTCTGGCAGACTCACACTCTATCTGACTTGTACTGGTGGACCCCTACCCTAATAATTGTATCAGTATCCGTCTTCTCGAGCTCGTCCTTTGAGAGATCCTGTAAAATAAGGAAACTGGAAGGGGGTTAGATCGTTGTACGATCTAAGTGAGTGGATGAAAAACTGAAGAACTTATATACAATCATTTGGTTCTAAAACAAAAATTTCATAAATAACTTTATGTGAAAACTATTTTCTGAAGACTTCGTATGAATTCTCTTTTATAAAACTTATCTTTCTAAAATCTACTTTTGAAAACTGTTTCTAAAATCTGATTTCTGAAAATTGATTTATGAAAATCTGATATCTGAAAACTCTGTTTCTGAAAATTCTGCTATCTGGAAACTGGTCTGTATCTGAAAAACTTGACGTATGAGGGTGTTACGTATCGTCGTCCCCTTATACACATATCTGGAGCCAGGAATGCAAAACCATGACTTTGGGGCGTTACGTATCGCCGTCCCCCAAAGCATGCCACTCATGTCCCTGAAACTGGTGGTCTTGGGGCGTTACGTATCGTCGTCCCCCAAGCCACAAAACTAGAACTGGGGGTGCGGATATATGCTACCCACTAAGCTCTGAAACTAGGGTCTAGGGGCGTTACGTATCTCCGTCCCCTAGCCCTGATCTAGGATCTGTGGGCGTTACGTATCGCCGTCCCCCCAGTCCTGTCCGTCAATTCCAAAATGTATCAAGTTACATACTGGGGTGGGTTTTTCCCCCATGTCTGGAAAATCATAAAACAAATTCTGAAAATATTTTTTTTCTCAAACATATCATAGAGCATAATCTTTCATGAAATTACTGTAATGAAAATCAACTAACGCCCTAAAGTGTAAAAGTAAGTCTGTTATCAAAACAATAAAATGAAAATCAATTTAGAGAAAGAGTGTCCACTCACTGAGTTTGGAATCTGGCTGGAGCTATACCGCTTCGTCGAAGGAGATTTCAACTTCTGCAATGGTCTAAAGGTGATAACTTGATTAGACTAAAACTACGAGATAAGTTCTAGAACTAGGCTAAACTGCTAAATTCAAGTACGTGATATCGTAACTTGGTATATCATATTTGTACTAAGATGTAATGTGTGCATACGAAGACGAGACCTTAAGGGTGGTCTTTAACACGTTAAGGTGAAACTAAGGTGGTTACAAACTGATTTTGGGAAATTCTGTGCCACGCGTCGCGACACGCGACGTTTAGAGGCGTGTAATAATTTTACTCTTGCGCGACGCGACGCAAAACTCTTCAGCGTCGCGATGCGACCTGGTTTTCCAGGATTCTGTTTTGCTTCTCTAAGCTCATCCAATATACAAAACATCAATTAACCTTCATACTAACACTTCCATACTAAAACCAATACTCAAACCACCATATTTCACTCAATTTTACATAAACTAAATCATCATTTCATCAAAAACCCATTTTAAATCTAATCCATATACTCCATATGATTAAACCCAAAACTTAAAAATTTTCAATCCATATGATTAATAACACAATTATCATCTCCATCATCATCACACCCCAATCACCTACACTTAATAATCATCCCAACATCCATATTCTATCATCACACTTCTAAAATCTAACAAGTAAGTTTATGGGTCAAGTCTTTTACCTTCTTTCTCTTGACTCTTCTTCAATCCTTAAGCCCAATGGTAGCTTGTCTTCTTCTTAGATTGATGAATGATGATTTGCACTTATTCTTCTTCCTTTTCCTTCTTCTTCTTCTTTCTTCTTCATTCTTCTTCTTCTTCTTCTTCTTCTTTTTTTTTTTCCTCTTCTACTTCTACGTTTTGCTTCCTCTTTTCTAATTTTTGGGATTCATGAATAGTGTTTCCCTTTTATACTTGGCATTAAAAAAAAAAAAGAAAGATGTAGAATTTTCAAGAAACATGCAGAATTTACCAGAATGCCCTCGAATAATATTCATTTGAAATTTTGATCTGTATTTTTACCCCATTTCTGGTTTGAATTGGAAAACATATTCAACGTAAAAGTTGTAGGTCTCGATCTCAGCTTTCCGACGATATAAAATTCATAAAAATCGGAGTTCTTATGGAAACGTTACGGCCCAAATACCATGGGCTATCCGGATTGGATCATCATAAAATTTCGTATCTGAATTACGAATGATTTATCGTTTATCCCCAAATTTACTCCGTGAGCATATACGTGTCTCAATATAATTTATACTATGTGAGACTCGTCCCACCGTGAATCAGTCAGTCGGAATTCTGGGTCGTTACATTAAGTAGTTGAGATCATCACAAATTACAACAATTATTATTATTATTTTTATTTGTTGAACAACTAAAAGATAGTGTGTAAGGTTCAAACCTCTTATAACAAAGTCCCAAAACGGGGTGAATGATTTTATTGAGAAATGTCTCCAAGAAGCGCAAGCACACAATCCTATTTGATTACTCTAAATAAAAGAAAATTACATTGCTTATAAAAGTCTTTTGATTGTTATTTTTCTCTAGACTTAACCTTGGGAAATATAATGGCGCCAAATAACTGTCTGGTAACAGCTTGAACGATTGAGTTCCATTGTCTTACAACTCCATGCTTCGTCTTCTGTCAGCTGTGACAACTGCCCCTATCGTGCCTCCATGTTATGGTAACTGTCAGGTTGTGCTTCTGGTGTTGTTGGTGTACTACTTACATCAACTGCTATAAATGTGCATTGTATCCTTCAAATGCTTGGCCAAATTTGTTCAACTGCTCCTTGAGGGTCGGCGTTGCTTCAGCTGGTTGGGACGATTTGGCCACTGATCGAGCGATTTATAGGTTAGACCGATTGAGCGATTCAGTTGTTAGGTAGATCGGGACGATTATTGTAATTTTTGATTGTCAACATTATTATTATTATTATTATTATTATTATATTTTATGATTTTTTAATATATTTGCATTTAAATTTATTTTATTTTAGTAGATTTTGAATTGCATAAGTTATTTTGGATGTTAAATTAATATGATTTAATTATAAACTGTTATTTTATTTATTTTTGATATTCAAAATTAAAAATATTAAAAAAAAAATCTAAATCTAAATTTTTCATGGATTCAAATATTCGAAATCCCACCATGGTAATATTCACATTGGATTCACATATTTATTTGTGAATTCAGATAATACTTATTTGTCATTCCTACCCAACTACATAATTTTACACTTAAAAATCTAGATTTGATAGGTATATTTATATTATTAAATCAATCAATTAATATCTAATGGATATTCTCTAGCACTTTCTTTTGAATTCAACATTTTATCACATGATATAAAAGGGATAATGAAGGAAACAGAAATTAGAGGCCGATGGAATAGGATTTAAATGTCATTGCTGGTTTATTCGGCGCAACCAGAAAAAACCAAAAAGGGAACTGCACTTGCGATATATTGATTTTATCGCGTTAAAATGGTGCTCGCTAAAAGAGAAATTGAAGCGGCGACCCCCCTTCCTCAGTTAAATCCTAAAGCATCAAGGAAATCTACTACTTTGACGCCAAAAATTTCGGAAAACGACGTCCGTGGACAGCTCGGACTAGTCTCGTTTATTGACGCGCATCCCACACGCAAACAAAATATAGCATATTTTAAGGGGAAAAAAAACCGGGAAGTTAATATCTGCTGGCACAGGTTCATTTAGTCGCCAACTTACTCCAAACGGAACCGGTCAAGGAAGTTTCTTTCACTGCGACGCCAGAGATTGCGTATTTGGCATGCACGAAGTTACCGTTTTACCTTCATCCTTTTCGAGTTTCCCCCAATGCTTTTTAGATTCTCAGGGATTGTGGGGGCTCTACATATAGCAAATATTATCTTCAGAATGATGTTTGATGCATGCACTGATAAAGTAACCTCATCTGCCGCATCTTTTTACATTTTCCCCTTGAAACGCTTTAAATGTTATATGTGCATTTGGAAGAAAAATGTGCTTGTAATTTGTATAGAAAAACAAAAATGATAGATGTCTAAAATTTTTACAAAAATATTAAAAAAATAAGTAAAATTATTTATCTTTTAATTAAACTAGTATATGGTCCGCACTTTGTATGGATTGAGCATATATTTTAGATATTAATTTTGTAAATGTTCTAGATCTTATCGGTTTTATTATATAAATGAGACAATTAATTTACTTACACGTAATATTTATATTCGTTTCTCTCAGTTTTCAAACAATATTTTTAATTCACTGTGTAAGAGCTAATAGTCAAAGTCTGCATCCTGATGCAAAGTAAATAATAAAAATTCATGAAATAAAAAAAAAACTAATAAAAAATTCAAAAAAAAATAACAAATAATAATAAACCTGAATCCAAAAAAATTGGCTAAATTTTGTGGGCGGTTACTATTTAGATTTCTTATTTTAATATGAGATTATATTTTTATTTTGTAATATGTTTTATAATTAATAATTTATTTTTTATTTTTTTATTTTAATAATAAAAATATTATTTACAGAGATTATGTGTCACGTATAATTTATTTTAATAGAATATTATTACTATATTTTCTTATTATAATAGGTAAAACAAAAATTAATTGTAGATAAACGCTTTTAGAAAACTTAAAATATTTAACTTATATATATAATATATATATTGTCGGATTATCTGTGAAATTATTCAAAAATTTATCGGATATTATAATATATTTCTTAATATTATAAATTTGTTTTTAATAGGATAGTCTAATATATTTTTATGTTATAATAGAATTCTTATAAAATTATAATATGTATTTTTATTTAATAGATTTATTAATTTAATTTTATAACTTTAATATGAAGCCGTCATGTGGCTCAATAAGGAGGCTTAAAGATGTTTAAACTTATATATATTATAGGGCCCGTACTTTATGCAGATTGAGCACATCTTTGATTATAATTTTATATCATAACAAAATCTTAATAAGATTTTTTATATTAATCTTGTAAATGATCAGAATCTAGTTAGTTTTATAGTATAAATGACACAATTGATGTACTTACACTTAATATTTTGTCTCATTGTGTGTTTATCAATTCTCAAACAGTGATTCTAATTCACATTAGAGTTTCTCTGTCGTCTTACTCTCTCATTTGAAAACATATTCTTAGTTATAAATAACTTTAAAAATATTTAATTTTCTTTCAGATGAATTCCAATGAAATTTATTCAATTTAAGCTTAAATTTTCTTATCGAACTTAAAATCTTGACCGTCACTGTGCAAGAGCTAATATTCAGAGTCTCCATTATAAAACACAATAAAAAATAAAAAATTCATGAAAAAACTTATGAAATAATTCAAAATAAAATAACAAATAACAATAAACCCAAAACTAAAAAATTGACTAGTTTTTGTGGACTACTGCTATTTATGTCTCTTATTTTAGTAGGAGATTATATTTTAATATTGTAATAGTTTTTTATTTTGATTTTATATTTACTTAAAAATAAAAATTATAGAGATTAGGTGTCACATATGTTTTTTTTTCAATTTATAGGATATTACAATATATATTTTTATTATAATAAGTAATAAAAAATTAATTATAGAGATTAGGTATAATATATATATTTTTTAAAAAATTAATAGGACTTATTTTTATAATTTAATAATAAGAAATTACATAATTAAGTAATTAAATTAATTTGTTTCTTATTTTAATAGGAGATTATGTTTTTATATTATAATAGGTTTCTTATTTTAATTTACAATTTGATAATAAAAAATTATAGATATGTTTTTATTTTATAATTTAATAATAAATAGAAGATTTATTTTTATATTGTAATATGTTTCTTATTTTAATTATTATTATAATTTTAAAATAAAAATTTAATTTTAAAATTTAGTAATAAAAAATTAATTATATAGATTATGTGACACATACTAAATTAATAGATCCTGAAATAGGAATCCAACTCTGAATCGAACTTAGCGATCTTGGGAAGGGGAAATAATAACTATTAGAAAGACCATCGCCTACTTCTAATGGACTAGCCCACATAGCTATTCAGCAATCTCAAACCTTGGAGAGGAGACCGGTCTAGTCTCCATCTTGGAGACCATCTTTTTAATAAGAGATTATGTTTTTATTTTATAATAGGTTTTTTTTTATTTATTATTAATAATTAATTAATTAATTAATATGTTTCTCATTTTAATTAGATATTATATTTTTATTGAAAATTTATAAAACTAATTAGAAAAAGATATCTATTTTTCAAAATGAGCCACAACATTTCTCATTTGCATTTCCAGCCACAGTCTCCGATGTGTACTTCAGAGAATATGAATTCTCCAGAGTACACACCGAAGTTGGATAAAAATTCGGAGATATGAATATTTGAGTTCAGATCTCTGAAGTTTTTAATTTTTTATTGAAAACTTTGGATATATAATTCAGAGGAGAAAACCAAAAGTTTTTCCAATATATATTTCTTACCTAAGTTATTTTTGGTAATACATATATATTCTACATTATTTTAATCAAAAGTCTCAATATGATACCCATTTCTTGTAACATCCCCAATCCAGGAGATGCTACCGGCAGGGAATAGGCCGTATAATCCCCATAAGCCTCTGACTTTCTAACTTCAAATAATACTGACACTCTTCTCAAATATAATTTCATAAATGGGACCATTGTCCAAATCCTCAACATAGTATGTAAAATAATATACATACGACTGAACATACAATATCATATATCTTAATAATTCTATACACGAATACTTTTATGCAATTTTGTTATACAAAATATTTGAAACTGGAGTTTACTTAAATTGACTAAATTCTATTTCTGACTTTACCTGGTGGACCGAATACCCTAATGACTACCATCAGTATCCATCCTCCTGAGCTCGTCCTCTGAATATCCTGCAAAACAAAGAAACTAGGAGTGAGGGGGTTAGATCAGTTGAACGATCTAAGTGAGTGGACGATTAAAACAAAAATTGATGTGCTTTAATGAAATCTTACGGTTATAAAATCGGACTGTTACCAGAAAACTATCTTTTTCTAAAAACTCTTTCTTTATCCGAGAACATACTTTTTCTGTAAAACTTTTCTGAAAAGGCTAATTTTGTCAGTAAACCTCTGAGTATATCTATAAGGCTAAATTTTCCTTATAAAACTCTTTTTAGAAAATTATCACTTCTGAAAATTGTGTCTCTGAAAATTTTTTCTTTGAAAATTTGTCACTGAAATCTGTCTCTGAAAACTGTTTCTAAAATATCTGATTTTGAAATCTATCTCTGGAAAAGCTGTCTCTGAAAATCCTGACGCATGGGGGCATTACGTATCGCCGTCCCTCCATACATCTAACTAGTGGTCTTGGGGCGTTACGTATCGTCGTCCCCCAAACTACTGAACTAGAGTCAGAAGTGCGGATCTATACTACTGTCTGACCCTGAACTAGGATCTAAGGGCATCTGTCATCCCTAGTCCTGAACTAGAATCTGAGGGCGTTACGTATCGCCGTCCCCCCAGTCCTCTACATGTGCGCATGTTTTATCCGTCAATTATATATCTGAATCAAGTTACATACTAATGTGGATTTTCCTCATGCCTCGAAAACTTGTATCATGCTTTGAAAACATTTCTTTTCTAAACCATTTCTCAAAACATGCTAATCAAAGTATAACTGAAAATGAACTTGGTTAAAGCCCTAAATGTGAAAAGTAAGTCTGATGTGAAAAATAACATAACGAAAATCAACTTAAGGAAAAGTGTCCACTCATTGATTTGGAATCTGGCTGGCATTACTCACTTGCTGAAGAAAACTCTGGTTCATGCGATAATCTATAATTGATAACTTTGATTAGAAAGTGGTTTGGGGAACATATTCCGAATTAAACTAAGTTTATCCACTCAAGCACTTTTATTATTATCTTAAGGCATATCGTACTCATATCATGATGTAAGATATATACACGAATTGATACGAGGCCCTTAGGGTGGCCTCTAACACGCTAGGGTGAAGCTGGAATGATTTAAAACTAATTTGGGGAAGTTTTTGATCAAGTGTCGTGATGCCGCCCTTGGGCGTCGCGACAATCACACACACATTGATGATCCAGTAAGCATCTCTGCTTTCGCATCGGAACACATGGACTTGCGTGTCGCGACGCGCATAATTTCTGAAACATATATGGGAAAAATTCCCAGTACGGGTCGCGACTCTAGGGTCCCGCGTTGCGACCCTCCCCTAATTTCGGGACCCAAACTTTAACTTCATCATCATTTTCAACTTCTATAACACCACACAAGCAAATAATCTCAATGAGTGTCCAAAATATTATCAATATCTTCCTCAACCTCATCTCATATCCATTCTATAGACTCCACCTAGTTTCATACCCAAAATTTAATTAGTTGGTGATTTTTCATAATCATCATTTTCTTGACACAATAATCACTCAATCATCATCATACTTAAGCTAACAGCATACTACAAGTATTAAATCATCAAGGCTCAATATTTCAAATTTTTGGTTATGATTTACTTACCTCAATTTATTAGATTTCCTTCACTCTCCAAGCTTTCCATGATTACCAATCATTTTCCTCATGAGGATTTATATTTGATTCCTTTTTTCCTTTCTTTCTTTCTTCTTTCTTTATTCTTCTTCTTTCTCATTCTTTCTTCCTTCTTCTTTCTCTCCCACGTTTTTCCTTCAATCTCTTTTCTAAATTTAGGGAAATATTGAATAGTACCCCCTTTTATACTAGGGGTTATTTGAAATTGGTAAAATTAGAGAAAAGTATAGAAACTTTTAGAAGCTTTGAGAATTTACTAGAATGACCCTCAAATACTATTCATCCTAATTTTTAATCTGAATTTTAAACCTATTTTTGATTCGAATTTGGACAAATGTTCCACGTGAAAGTTGTAGGTCTTGATCTCATCTTTCCGGTGATATAAATTTCATAAAAATCGAAATTTGTATGAGAAAGTTATGGTCCAAATATCATGGACTGTCCGGAGTGGAACATCGTACAATTTCGTATCGGAATTTCGAGAAACATACCAATTATCCACAAGGTCATTTCATGAATGTATATATGTCCATAATAATTTATGTTATGTGACACTCGCCTCACATCGTAATAGTAGTCATTACAAATTCTCCCCCCTTAAATATGATTCTTTCTCGAATCCCTTCTGGGGTTTAACTCACAAATTCGTCTTGGTTGGAGGATGTCTTGTATTTCTGCTATTCTTATCTTTCTTTCTGCTCTTCTATTCGAAACTTGATATTTAACCCCTGGAAATCTCGTCATTTTGTACATACGACTTCAAGATTCGTGGGCCTTAGCGAATGATCCATTAATTTCTGACTGAGAGATAATTCCTTATTTTCATTCCATGAGCTTCTATTTAGTACTTTTACACTCACCGTCATACTTCAACTATCCTTACGCATCAAGGAAAATCTTATTTCTAAACCTCTAACTATATTTGACATTTTTTCTTATCTCAACTATCCACATGAATTATCAACTCCAAAATCGTACTATATTTATGGTTTGCTGTCTTACTCATCTTAGTTCCATTCTGATTTGAAACTCCCTTATATATTTTGCCATGACAACAATAATTCCTAAATATCCTTAGGAACTTTTGTTATTCTTCATATTTGAGGTATAACCTTCACTTTTCCTTGATTTGTATATACTTCAGGTTATTCGGCCATTCTTCATAAAATATACTTTAATGTCTGTATAAAATATATTTTACTAGATATATTCTTAGCTCCACATACTAGATCTTACTCTAGTACTCATTATCATATCTGAACTGATTATTTGATCTTTGATATTTTCTCATTACTAAGCCCTCGTTACTTATGAGCTTCTTCATTCGAGTTATCATATATATATATATATATATATGGGTTTAGGACTTCATAACTCATAGCTAACTTCTTCATGTACTCTCATGCTGAAATTATGTTATTTATTATTAATGTTGGCTCTGGTTAAACTGGTCTGGTTTACTCTTCTACACCTTTGATTCCATTGTTGGTACAAGTATGGTTACTGTCTTTTATGCTGACTAGTCTTTCTTTGCCTATTTGCACTCTAGAATGCTCATCCTTCAATTATCTCTCGAGTCTTATTCGATTAAGAGTTTTTCCAATCTCAATATTTTCGGTATTCTTATTTTCTTTGACCGTCTCTAAGTTGTACTTAGTCTCTTCTTGAGTTATCCTATACATTATCCTTAACGGTACATTATGAAAAGAACATGCGGGTCACTATCATTCATCATTCTCCCCTTACTTATATGACAAAATTCCAATCTTATCTCAATTCTGAGAAGCTTACTATTCCATAGTACCATTGAAAATTTGTCTTATCATTATACACCTTTGTCATGGTTTGTCTAGTATCTATTTTATTATCGTCCTATCTCGACAATTTTACCTCTATCTTTCACTTGATGTCTTTCCTGTCTTCTTTCTTGTTTTTACGTATTTGTGGAATTTTTGGTTCCACTATATCTGTCTTTCACCTTGAGGGGCATCAATCTTTACAATTCTCTGGTTATGTCTATTGTTGGTTCTTTTACATTCCGTTATTGCTTAACTATTATTTTATCTCTTATTTATCTCATATAGACGGTCTTTCTTCTAATCCTTTCTCTCAGAGTCCTACCATGCTTCCTCTATTATTGCTCTTTATGAAGTTTACTTCGCTACTTAGATTTTCTTCTCATCTCAATTCCTTAAACTTCTTTCATCTCTACTCCCTTGAAAACTCCATCAACTTCGATTGCTTAGGACATCTCTATTACCTCTTTTGGTTCATGTACTATTCTCTTACTAGTTCTTTCATCACCATACAATGAGACTCTTTATAAATTACATATGTTGTATTCCTGAGAATTGTCCTATCTGGTTTCTTACTCTTCTGAGTCTTTGCCTCCTTAAAGTTCTCGATTCAATGATGATCCCTAGATTTAGCTCTATTTTCTGTGTTTTCAAATTATTCTATATATAAAAAAACATTGCCATCTTATGATTCTTATCTATTTCCCATTGTACTAATTGATTCGGTGACCTAGCGATCTCGTATCCGTTTATTCTGTCAAATACGCTTCTTTACTGGTTCCTTTCCTTACTGGGCTTTAAGTAGATGGGTGTGTACAAATATTACATAGGGATCTGTGAACCCATATTTCTATTATTTTCTTAAGCTTGGTGACGGTCTGGTTAGATGTCCATAAGCTTGGGGCTATTGAAAGGGAAAATTACTATTCATTCCATTGAAAACTACTTCGATTATATAATGTTTTGGGATTCCTCAACTTTCATTACCTATTCTGAGGTCTCTACTTTACATTTCTGCCCTCAAGTTACGTTATCTCTGACACTATATGTATTGATCTCTCTTGTTACTTTCTGCATCCTCCTATATATTTTGTTACCCTATTTTTTGGTTTGAGACTGAGGTGCTGAGGCTAGTACTGGTCCATTTTTCTGGGCTTCTTCCTAAACTTTGGTTCTCCGCTCTCACAATAGGCTACAACTATGTCATTTAGCCTTACTGTTCGTAAGGGTACTTTTATTAACTCTTGAGTATCTCCAATTCCATAGGTCTGTTCTTTTATTCTTTCACAAATTTCTACCGACATTGGTCTGATCTATGGATTCTCACTAGTTTTGTGATCTTGCTCTTCTTACCTTGGGTCGGGTTCTTATTTGTCTGTTATTAGAAGTTTTCATGGTCTCTCCTAGGTATACCATCCTTCTTAATTCACTACTTCTGTTTTAGAATATTGATGTTATGCAAACTGGCTACTGTTCGGTTACCACTTTATATACTGGCACTGACTAGGACAAGATTCTTACGTCTCTACGGATGTCATCGTTTCTTGTTATAATACTCTATATTTTGGTAAAGTCTATTACTCATATGAGTTAGCTATGAGATAGGCTTTTTCAGGACAACTTCCTTAACCGGTATCACTAAGGAATGAGAATCTAGGTAACTTAGGGTCGCATCTATGTCAAGTCTCTTGGGATAAGGTAATAAATCACCTCCGCTTACAACCTTTATTTGTTTATTTGAGAGCCTAGGTTTGGGGGATCTATTCTCCCTTTTTAACATCTTTAATCTTTCTGGATTCCCATGTCTAATTCTGATTTCTCTCTCTCTCTCTTATGTTTCCGTCTATCCTTTGCTATTCAGAAGGCTTGTCATCTATACATGGTATTCATGGCTATTGCTTTAGTTTGGAAGAGTTTCTTAAGGAATGGAAGAATCTTTTGAGAAGGAAGAACTTTGCATAGGTCTATTTGGCATTCTTACTCTTACTTAGACTTGCTATATTCCTTTTTATTGCTATAAGTTCCAGTATTCTCTTTATCATCTACTTCTGTATCTTTCCCCACTTACTGTCTCTTGGTCGCTTGAGTTTCTATTTATCACTTCTTATTTTTTATAGCTTTCTTTTCCCACTACTTTGGGTAATTATTCCTAGAATATTACTATCTTTTATCCCAACTTGTCTTGAACTTCGGCTAATAGGCCAAGATTACTACCAAAGAATCCTTAACTAGGATAGGAATTTTGGTTAATTTTTACTAGGAAAATAATTCAGATAACTTAGGAATTCTTACAACCTGTCTATAGAGCTTGAGAACGTACTTGAGGATCGAATACTGGAGATGTAGTGCCTTATATACTAGTATCCTGGGCATACTATGTATACAAGACCCCAGCACTCTGCCCACTACAATCACTAATTCCATAGACCATGCTCTGATACCATCTTTGTAACATCCTCAATCCGGGAGATGCTACTTGCATGGAATAAGCCGACCATCCCCCTACGCCTCTGACTTTCTAACTTTAAACAATACTGACACTCTTCTCAAATACAATTTCATAAATGGGACCATTGTCCAAATCCTCAACATAGTACGTAAAATAATATAAATATGACTGAACAGACAATATCATATATCTTAATAATTCTATACATGAATACTTTTATGCAACTCTGTTATATAAAATATTTGAAACTGGACTTTACTTGACTTGACTGAATTATATTTCTAGCTTGACCTGGTGGACTGAACATCCTAGTGAATGCTATCAGTATCCACTATCTCGAGCTTGTCCTCCGAATATCCTGTAAAATAAAAAAACTGGGAGTGGGGGGTTAGATCGTTTGAACGATCTAAGTGAGTGGACGATTAAAACAAAAACTAATGTGTTTTAATGAAATCTCATGGTTATAATATCAAACTGTTGCCAGAAAACCATCATTTTATAATAAATCTTTCTTTATCTGAGAACATAATTTTTCTGCAAAACTTTTCTAAAAAGGCTAATTTTGTTAGTAAACCTCTGAGTATATCTATAAGACTAAATTTTCCTTCTAAAACTTTTTTTTAGAAAATTCTCACTTCTGAACATTATGTCTCTAAAAACCATTTCTTTGTAACATTGTCACTGAAATCTATCTCTGAAAACTATTTCTAAAATATCTGGTTCTGAAAACCGTCTCTGGAAAAACGGTCTCTGAAAAACCTGACGCATGTGGGCGTTACTTATCGTCGTCCCCCCATACGCCTAACTAGTGGTCTTGGGGCGTTATGTATCACCGTCCCCCACGCTATTGAACTAGAGCCAGAAGTGCGTATCTATGCTACTGCCTGACCCTGAACTAGGATCTAGAGGCATCTGTCATCCTTAGTCCTGAACTAGGATCTGGAGGCATTACGTATTGTTGTTCTCACAGTCCTCTACATGTGCACATGTTCTATCAGTCAATTCCATAGCTGAATCAAGTTACATGCTGAGATGGGTTTTTCCCCATGCCTCGAAAATATGTATCATGCTTTGAAAATATTTATTTTCTAAACCATTTCTCAAAACATGCTAATCAAAGTATAATTGAAAATGAACTTGGCTAACGCCCTAAATGTGAAAAGTAAGTCTGATGTGAAAAATAACATAACAAAAATCAACTTAAGGAAAAGTGTCCACTCAATGATTTGGAATCTGGCTGGCATTACTCACTTGCTGAAGAAAATTCTGGTTCCTGCGATAATATATAACTGATAACTTTGATTAGAAAATGGGCTAGGGAATATATTTCAAATTAAACTAAGTTTATCCACTCAAGCACTTTTATTATTATCTTAAGGCTTAACGTACTTATATCATGATGTAAGATGTATACACGAACTGATACGAGGCCCTTAGGGTGGCCTCTAACACGCTAGGGTGAAGCTAGAATGATTTAAAACTAATTTGGGGAAGTTTTTGATCACGCGTCGCAACGCTCACACACACGTTGATGATCCAGTGAGCATCTCTGCTTTCGCGTCGCAATGTAGGGACTTGCGTGTTGCGACGCGCACAATTCCAGAAATATATCTAGGAAAAATTCCCAGTACACTTTGCGATTCCAGGGTCTCACGTCGTGACACTCCCCTGATTTCAGGACCCAACCTTTAACTTTATCATCATTTTCAACTTCTATAACACCACACAAGCAAATAATCTCAATAAGTGTCCAAAATATTATCAATATCTTCCTCAACCTCATCTCATATCTATTCTCTAGACTCCACCTAGTTTCATACCCAAAACTTAATAAGTTGGGGATTTTCCATAATCATCATTTTCTTGACACAATAATCACTCAATCATCATCACACTCAAGCTAACAATATACTACAAGTATTAAATCATCAAGACTCAATATTTTAAATTTTGGGTTATGATTCACTTACCTCAATTTATTTGATTTCCTTCACTCTCCAAGCTTTCCATGATTACCAAGCATTTTCCTAGCTTGCTACATAAGTATTTATATTTGCTTCATTTTTCCTTTCCTTATTCTTTCTCCTTCTTTCTTCCTTCTTCTTTCTCTCCTACGTTTTTCCTTCAATCTCTTTTCTAAATTTTTGGAAATGTTGGATAGTACCCCCTTTTATACTAGGGGTTATTTGAAATTGGTAAAATTAGAGAAAAGTTTACAAATTTGTAGAAGCTTTGAGAATTTACTGGAATGACCCTCGGGTACTATTCATCCGAATTTGTGATCTATATTTTCAGCCTATTTGTGATTCGAATTTGGAAAAATATTCAACGTGGACATTTTAGGTCTCGATCTCATCTTTCTGGCGATATAAATTTCATAAAAATCGGAGTTCGTATGAGAAATTTATGGTCCAAATCCCATGGGCTGTCCGGAGTGGAACATCGTACAATTTCGTATCGGAATTTCGAGAAATATACCAATTGTCCCCAAGGTCATTTCATGAGTGTATATGTGTTCATACATTATTTATGTTACCTCACATCATAACAGTAGTCGATATTACCCGATGTGTACTTCAGAGAATATGGATTCTCCGGAGTACACACCGAAGTTTGATAAAAATTCGGAGATCCGAAGATTTGAGTTCGGATCTCTGAAGTTTTTAGTTTTTTAATTTTTTATTAAAAACTTCAGATATACAATTCAGAGGAGAAAACCCGAAGTTTTTCAAATATATTTCTTACCTAAGTTATTTTTAGTAATACATATATATTCTACATTATTTTAATCAAAAGCCTCAATATGAAACACATTTCTGCTAATATTTTTAAACATAGCAGATTTCTATTGGATTTACATGAATATAGATTATTTTCCATGCATAGTTTTATTCCACTTGCTAATAAGATTATGGCTCTTTCAGATCATTCAATTAGGTATACATGACCATATATAGTGTTTATATTTCTTTCACGTAATTTTTGGTCCAAGAAAAATTTCCTATCTTGAAGGATAATGTGTGTGGTTGTACTATCAACCAAGCATACATCCCCATATTTCATTTCCAAGACCAACAATTTTTTCCTAGAATCCATATCCTTATATGATAAAATTCATATCAAACATCAAAATAAAAGATATAAAATAAAATACAACTGATGTGACTAAAAAAATATCCAAATCAATATTTCATAAAACGAAATGCTAATAATGTTCAATAGTTCTAAATCTCAAACCATTCATAAAATAAAAATGAAAACTAAAGCTTAATAGTGATAGACATTTCCATCACCAAATAGGTGATCAATCTTTCTCTATAAGTCATCGAAGAAATCAGAGACATTAATATGAATGAGATCTACAAGATTTAAGTCATCGATAAACTTAGCTTCGATCTCATATCCTTTATTAATCTTGAATGCTTGATAGAGATATACTAAATGGTCATTTGCATGATAGATACGTGATCAATGTCCATTTCCTCCACATCAATAATAATTTTGTTCATTATCATTTTAGGGATATTTATTTTCTGCACCATTCTATTTATTTTATATTTTATAGGAATTCCACTTTGGGTGGTGTCCATCATTTTTGTTTTGCTGTCTTGAGTTATGACCACCACAGGCGATAACCACGCCTTTCACGTCCTCTCCTACCTCCTCGACCACGTCCATTGGTTGTATGGGTATTTGCATTCCTTTCTGGGAGTGGCCTAGAACCAGTCGGGTGTGACTCATGATTTTTCATCAGGAGCTTATTATTTTATTCAGCAACTAGGAGGCATGATATCAAATTTGAGTATTTTCTGAAATGAAGCTATCGATATTGTTATTGATTAATATTTGATGCATGAAAGGTGGTTATTTTTCTTTCAAACATATATTCTTCAATGATATTTTCGCCACACGATTTTAGCTGTGAGGTGATGCGAAATAGCTCAGAGTTGTAGTTATAAACCTTTGGGAAGTCCTTGTAACTCCCTGATAATTCCGAAAAATACTATGTTACAGGTGGAATAATATATAATATAAATCATGCTCGAGCATGTATACGCTTGTGGAATTACATTTTGGACCTTCAACGAATCTTTTGCAGTTCCAATACGAAATTTATTTTTAATTATACTCCGGACAGTCCTTAGTATTTAGGCCATAACCTTTTCATACGGTCTCTGATTTTTATGAATTTTATATCATCAGAAAGCTAAGACCGATACCTCCATTTTATACTTTGGAAATTTTTTCCAAATTCGAATTGGAAGTAGTTCAAAAATCACGATTTCCATGGAAGTTATAGTGAAATTAAGAATAGACTAGAATTGGGTGATGTGGCACAATCTCAACCACTCAATTCATTACAAAAATAAGCCATTTGCCTATAAATATGACACTATTCATTCATCCCTCTTTTAAACCCAAAAACGTGAATGGCTTAAGGAACTCCCTCTCAAATTTCTTTATTCTCCAATTCCATTTTTGAAAGAATGAAATGATGATCTCAAACTTCATTCCTAGCATGGTAAGCTTCATTTCTCTTTTTATCTTCTCAAATTTTCAGCTTTGGGCAAAGAAGATAAAGCCCCAAATTCGCACCTTGCATACCCTAGAGGTTGGATTTATTTAATTGAGATTGATAGTATTTCTAGTATGCATTTTGAAGGATATCATGATAGTTCTAGTTTGTAATAAGTTTTGATTGTATGAATGTGTTGGGGGATTATACTTGGTGATTTAATGATACTAGTTAATGATTTGTGTTGGGTTGTAGATATGGGATGAGTTTTGATCAATATTGAAGTTTAGGGAAGTACTTAAGTGAAAGTGTTATTTTGATGGTTGGAATGGCTTTGGGCAGTGACGATGGAGAACTGGTTTTGGCCCTGGAGTCGGGCTAGCATCGCAACACCGAACATGTGAATGCCCTCTACCTCGGGTCGGTGTGTGTGGTAGTCATGATGAACATACAATCTACCTTGGGTCAGTTATGTGTTTACCTAAGGTCGATCATGTGGAAGACTCGGGTCGATCGTGTGGAAAACTCAGGTCGATCGTATGGAAAACTTAGGTCGATCGTGTGGAGACTCAGGTCGGTCGTGTGGAGACTCGGGTCGGTCTTGTGGAGACTCGGGTCATACATATAGAGACTCAGGTCAGTCGTGTGAAAGCCTCGAGACTGATTATGTGAGTGTCGCGACGAAGAGCAAAAAAAAGCTCTCTGCCTAAGTCTGCTTGTATGGACGTCACGACGCTCCCGACCCGATGTCATGATGCGTAACAGAAACAAATTCATTTCATTTCAATTGTAACTTATGATGTTAGAGGCCACCCCTATAAGTTTTATATTAGTGCATATACACACATTATGTCATGTTACAAGCATAATTCATGACTTGTATACTAATTAAGTTTATCAATTATAAATCATCACATGAACCACAACTTCCTTCGACGAAGCAAAGTAATGCCAGCCAGATTTTAAATCAGTGAGTGCATCATTTTCTCAAATTGATTTCTACTTATTTGCTTTTGATTTAAGACTTACTTTTTAGCACATATGACGTTAGCCAAGTTTGTGTTCAGTTGTTTTATGAATAAGAATGTTTTGAGAAATGTTTTAAAAATTTATGATTTTTTAAGCTTGATTTTATGGTTTTGCAGGCATGGGGAAAAACCCACATCAGTTGTAACTTGGTACATGTATTGGAATTGACAGTTTTTGGAATTGACGGATTCAGAACATGTGCACACGTAGTACAAGACTAGGGATGATAATGCCCATAGATCCTGGATTTTAGGGCTATGAGAACAGCGAGACGTAACGCCCCTAGACCCTAGATTCAGAGTCGAGATGATAGCATTGATCCGCACATCTAGCTCTACTTCAGTGGCTTGGGGGACGATGAGATGTAACGCCCCAAGAACTGAGGTTTTGGCATATGGGGGGACGACGAGACGTAACGCCCTCATACGTCAGAGTTTTCAGAGATATGGTTTTCAGTTTAGGATTTTGGGGGGGACGGCGAGACGTAACGCCATCATACGTCAGGTTTTTCAAAGACAGATTTTTCAGAGAAAGGATTTTCAGATACAGATTTTTCAGAGATAAGATTTTCAAAGATATGATTTTCAGAAATGATAAGTTTTATGAAAGAGATTTAGAAAAAAATTAGTTTTCCAGAAACGTTCAGAGTTTTATAGATAGAAAGAATTTCCAGAAAAGTTTTACAGAGAGCGATTTGTTTTCATATAAGAAAAAAGTTTTTCAGAAAAGACAGTTTTTCTTGAAAGGATTTCAATTTTAGAAAAAATAAATTTTAATAAGTGAACGAGCTCGAGAAGATAGATACTGATGGTTTACAGTTTTCTTTTTTGCAGGTTTACCTAGAGAACGAGCTCGAGAAGATGGATACTGGTGGTTGTCACTGGGGTGTTTGGGTCCAACAAATTGAGTGAAAAGTTGTAGTCGAGTCAGAGTCGAAGTAAAGTTTCATGCATACACTAGTATTGTACAAGTCGTTGTAATAAGTTAAAAGTGCCCATTACAGAATTGTAAATAGAAGTGTATTTGAGTATACATTTATGAGTATTAAGTTGCATTTCATGATATTGAGTTGGGCAATGGTCTCATGTATGAGTTTACATTGAGACAGAGTTGTAGTATGGATCACAGTTAGAACTTCATAGGCTCAAGGAGATAGATCAGTGTATTCCATATCGATAGCATCTTTTAGAGGGGGATGTTACAGTCCTGCAACCTCAATTTATCCATTCAGATTTCACTTCAGGAGGAAGATATACATTTGATGGTCATATCTCTCTTTCAGGTTATTTCATAAGATCAGTGGATCTTCTACTAGCAAGTATTGAGCTTTCAAGCTCTCATGTAGATTATGGCGAAGGAAAATCATAGTCTTTGACTTATCTTGCAGGGACGTTTGATTTTCTTGACTTATTGTGCCTTCCAGGCCCATAACTTGCAGGTTCATTTTTGTTGGGGCGGTTGTGGAAATCCCTAGTCGAATCGGTACCTCGTGCAATGAATATGGGTCTAACCCATGATAATTGAGCATGGGTGTATTTTTAAATATTTTAATGGAATACTATATTCCATTACGAATTTATAGGAAAAACCAAGGATGAATCAGAATCCGAAAAAACAAAAAAGGGAGAAAACCATAGAGAGTGCGCATTGCCCAGGACAAGCACACGCATGCTGCTGCTAGCAGCATGTTGTGCTGCAACGCAGAAGACACTTGTAGTTTATACAATTTTTTTTTTAAATTTTCCTTAAACACTTTCAATCACCCAAAAATAATTTTAACATCAAAACCAACATCAACATATTGAAATCGTTGGAAACCCCATCGCCAAACCACTCATTCCAGGCTTAAGCGGAGTAGGTAAAACCTTGACTGTCTCAGGCTCTTACAAGAAACACACTGCCTTGACCCAATACCTCAAGGTGAGATCCTGAGCCCTACACCACCAAGCCACGCCCCTTGAGACATATATATATTATATATATATATATATATATATATATTATATATATATTCTAAATACATATATGTATTTCTTTGAAACAAAACACAAACCAAATTAGAATCCTACAATAAATTGACTTATGAACAATCCTAAGTCACTCAAAAGTGTTCAAGTGATTTTAGAATGATAGCCATATTTTCAAGCTTTCATCTAGAGTTCCAAACTCTAATTTTATGTTTCATGTCAAACGTGAACATTTTGATCCAATCACGAGTATATTGTATTTATGCTTTCAAAGCATCCATACATAATTCATTAGCCTAATTTCAACTTCAAGCTATGTTATTTTGTATCCAATACATAATACATCACTATATGTTTCAATAATGAAAATATAGCTTTAGAGAAGATCAAACTTACCTAGAAAGCTTGATTCCAAGATCAAATCTTCTTCTCATTGTTGAAAATATTGTAGAGAACTTCTAAAGCTTCTCTCACTAAAGGTTCTCTCACAAAAACTTTACTTAGGCTAATATTTCTTTTAGCTCATTTTCTTAACTTTCTCAAGCTTTATTAAAAACTTGTTCAAGCTTGCTTTTTATAGTGAAGCTTATGTAATTTTTAATTAATAAAAGTTCTAATAAACCTTTAGGTGGGCTTAATCCAATTTGTCCAAATATGTATAATTAGGTGTGACTAATCACTTTTGTCTACCACTTTGATTTTATCCAATTAAATCTAGACAAAGTTTAACCAATTAAATCAAGCCAATTACCAAAATATCCTCCAATGGTAGATATATTTATGAAATTACGACAAAGCCCTTGTGTGATTTTGGATTAATCCAATTGGGTCAAAGTAAATAATTAATGTTATCCAATAACACTTAATTATTATAATTGATAATTATAATATCAAATATGATTTATTATTAAACATTATCGGCTACCCAAGTGCTCATTGAGTACACTTCATATTGTGAGATTCATTAAGTCCAGACACGTTCGTCATATAAGCCTAGCTTATATGTAAGTATTTTCGGCCACCATCGAATTCGCGAAGAACACGAACAATTTTTCTGAGTTATATAAGTCAAGGTCATCACATATGTTTAACAATCCCTCTGTCGTAGGCTATCCAAGTTATGCTCAGGAAACAAAGATTACACCGTTAAGTTTCCGAGGTGCACATCTCATATTGTCGACACGTCCATAATTCTTTACAACTAATCAGAACACCATTTTCTAATATATGCGATCAACCCTAGGTGATTGAGTTTGTCCAAAGTCTTAAGAATTGTGACTTACTCACATGGATACCAAAACCTATTATGGTATACATAGGGCGGTCGATTCTTATCTTGATACGCATTTGATTAAAAAGTGCATCAGTCAATACCCAACGAACATCTAGGTGTCAGACCATGAAAGGTCTCTGATATATATGACATCAAAGTGTGGAGGATCACACACAAATTAATCATATCCCATAGTCAAAAGATCACATATGCTACTTGACTCGAGGAGATTCCTATTGACGGTGGTGTAGGCATTACATTTTTGCATGTGAGTCCCTATGATGAGTCTCATCTGGAGACACTACCTTTTTAGTTAAGGATATTGCGGGAAACGGAGGTCGGAAGGGGAAATTCAGAATAAGTACGTCATCAGATTCATTTCGCAAGTTCACTATTTTCGTTCGTGCTGAGTCCGTTACTTCGTTCGAACATCAAACAGATTGCGGGCGTCGTGTGTAGCGTTCGAAGGGGAGTTCGAACAGCGTCGGTATTTCTGGTTTTGTTGCTAGCCTCACACCCCAGCCCAATTAGCCCACCAAAGCCCATAAAACACATCCCAATTAATAAAACACATTTAAAACACATGGGAAATTAAATTAAATATTAATTAGATAATGTAATGAATTAAAAAAAATAATAAAACCATTTACCAATTAAATAAAACATAAAATATAATCATACCTAATTAAGACAAATCAAAGATATTGACTTCCTAATCTAAACCAAATTTGTCCCCCCTCAATCTTTGACTTTCCTTGCTCAACACTAAATCAAATCCCTTCGTTGTGAGACAAAGTGAAGCCCTAGCCATTTTCTATATAAAAAACCCCTAACCAAGACATGATTCCCCTAGCTCATACACACAACTCACATAAAAATCACAGCAAGAAACCCTAGAAGTTCACGCATACTACAAAGAAATAACACAAAAATTCTCTTCATCTCCTTCCCCTAATCACCGAAAATCATACCTCCATTTAGCAACCTCGTATCACTGAAAAACAGCCCATACAGCAGCCCTAAAAACACGCATACAACAGCTCTAAAAGCACACAAATAGCAGCCCTCCACCACCGAAAATAAACCACCAACAAACCAAACTGCAGTAACATAAAAAATGCACTTATAATCCTTGAAATAACCACACAAAACTGCACCAAAAACCCCAAAAACAGCAGCCATGCACGCCAAAACAGTGACCTGAATAGTGAGTGGAAAATACAGAGGAAACAGCAGCAAAACGGAGGCCAAACAGCAAGCAAAGCAGCAAAACAGCAAGCCAAGACGCTAAACCAATGAACCAGAGAAGTAGAGGAGCTTTACCCTTCCGATCTCCGCGAAACATGAGTTCGAAAGTCAGCAAAAAGGTTAGACCTGGGGGTATTTTCCACACTCATTTTCCGTTTTGTTTTTTATTTTTTTTATTATTCATTGAGTATTGTTTGCATGATTGTTATGAAAAAATCCATTTTGTGGCTCTTGAGTAGATAAATATGTATGAATCATGAAAAATTGTATGTTGTGGACTTGGAATAAAATAAAAGATGTGTCAACTTTCGCGGTATATCGGATGGAAACCCGGACATAAATTTCATTAGATGATTCCGAATGGACGGTAGTATGATCTGTACTCGGGATACAACTCCACGTACCGCTTGAGTAAACGGCTCCCTCTTTTGTTTTATGTTGCTTCGGTTATTTATTTTTTTCGTTATTTGAATTCTACATGTTACTTTTGTATGTATGATACAATCAAGCGCATGGGCTTAGTAAGTCGGATTAAAGGTCCCCTAATTGGAGGGGTTAAAATCCTTTACCACGATGCTTTGCCGCGCCGATTGATGTGTGTTCGGTTGAATGCAAGATATGTTCAATCGGGCATACCAAGTTTGATGTGATTGCCTTTATCTTTGTATGCATGATACGATCGAGTGCATGGGCTTAGTAAGTCGGATTAAAGTTCCCCTATTTGGAGGGGTTAAAATCCTTTACCACGATGCTTTGCCGCGCCGGTTGGTGTATATTCGATTGGATGTGAGATGAGTTCAATCGGATACGTGAGGTCCCACATTGTGGATTTGTTTGTCTATGAATGTGTTGCATGCATCAGGTCTGGTTCCGTTCGAATGCGTTCTCGAACGCCACAAGAACGCGAACCTTCTGTTTACCGTTCGAACGCGTTCTCGAACGCTACGTGAACACGCACGCATTTTCTTAGTTTCATCATGCATCATGTCTGGTTCCGTTCGAACGCGTTCTCGAACGCTATACGAACGTGAACCTTCCGTTTATCTTTTGAACGCGTTATCAAACGCTACGCGCACACATCTTCTTAGTGTTTCATGCATCATGTCTGGATCCGTTCGAACGTGTTCTCGAACGCTATACGAACGCGAACCTTCTGTTTACCGTTCGAACGCGTTCTCGAAAGCTAAGCTAACGCGCACCCACTGAACTGAGTTATTTTCATCAGATTTCGTACATAATTGTCCATAGTAGCTATTCCTTCGTATGATAAACATGATTATTTCTATGCATTATGCAAGATTGTGTAAGTGTCTTTCCTGTGTCCCACAGTCTGGCGACTCCACTGGGGATAGAGAATCGGCCCCGAAATATTGTCTTGTAATGTTTGGATTTATGTTTTAATTGACCGTGTCTATAGTGGGTAAAATGGGGGTTTAATCAAAGGCATTTTGAGGCTAGGTAATGGTTTGGTGTCTTCCTTCATTCACTACCTTTCTAGAAGGAAAAGCTGTGAAGGCACCTATATAGCCATCTACCCGTAGCCTATTGTGATGGACTAATTTGGAGGACTCGTTGTTTATTCCTGTCACCAAGCGATAAGAGCCTAAGTGGCTATGGTACTTAAGAGAGCCTCCCTCCACCCTCCCTCTGGGGAATCTACAACGGGAAATACATTTGACAGTCACTCACACACCATAGCTCATTGGCACGTATCTTAGTGTATAAAAAAAGGGTGCGCTCACTTGGTCGCTCGAACCCTTGATTGGGGAGACCTAGTTGTGGGCCATCATTCGCCGGTGAGAGCCTTTGTCTACACTCTTGCGAACCCACCCATAGATCGGGGTTGTATGGTTAAAGTAACAATTATTTCCTTGAGTATGTGCTTGTGGACCATCCTCATTTGGATGCAGTTGGACTATTGTCATAAATGCGAACTTGCTGGGCCATTTAAACTGGGGCGAGTTCATACCTTATGACCATTAGGCCCAAAGCTTCTGAAATGTTGATGGGCCATTCTGTAGAAATCATTGTTTTATATTTGCATTATCTTTCTTTTATGCTTGTGTTTGGGAACATCGTCGTTTGGATCCATTTGGACAATTTGTCATGGGATATGGGCTTGTTGGGCCATTTAAACTGGGACAAGAACGTATTTTATGACGATTGGGCCAAAGGCTTCTAAGTGATTGATGGGCCATTTTGTGCTTATGTTTAGGAACATTATCATTTGGATACGGTTGGACTTCTTGCCATGAGATGTGAACTTGTTGAGCCATTTAAACTGGGACGAGTTCACTCCTATGACAGTTAGCCCAAAAGCTTCTAAAATGATGATGGGCCAATTTGTATGAAAATTTTAATAAATTGATATATTCATTGTATCACATGCGTCTCATTCATTTCATGCATACACGCATCATGCTAACCCCCTGTGTTCTAAAAAGCCATCATAGATTCCCGTTGGGTTGGGAAGAGTGAAGACTCACTAAAAGACCGGTAAAAAGATATGAGTACATCCGATAACGAGGTATCCCGAATAGATCAGTTAGAAAATGGTTTCGCCAAGATTACTGAACAGTTGCAAGCCTTGACTACTGCAATGGCAAATATGGCTGTGCCCCGTGTTGGGGGAAATTCTGAGAATGTGAGGCGCGAGGAGCCTCCGAATGGGTTGGGGGATGATATCCCCACTTTTGATGACGACACGGCAGAGTATGCAACAGGAAAAATGATTGGGTCTCAGGCAGAATTTCAGAAGCTTCGGGATCAGGTTGAGTCAGTTACCCGTAAAATGAGGGGTAAACATGAAGAGTTGTTAGATTATGAGGCAATGACCTTCAGAGAACAGCTGCCAACTCAGTTTAAAATGCCCGACATGGCCAAGTTTAATGGGAATGGAGACCCGAGAGTCCATCTGCAGCAATATGTCTCAGTCATGAGTTCAGTAGGCCTATCACAGGGCCAAGTCCAAAAGATGTTTGGGATGTCACTCGAGGGGGCACCTGTGGTTTGGTATCATAGCCTTGAGAAGAAGGTTAAGGAAGATTGGGGGGAACTAGCTGATGCTTTTCTGAAGCAGTATGTTACAGACTTAGAGATTGACTTGTCACTCCGTGATTTGGAGAACACTAAACAGAAGCCAGAGGAAAGTTTCAAAGAGTATGTGGATCGCTGGAGAAGCCAACTTTTGAAAATGCAGAATCGGCCCTCAGAGAAGGACCAAATCAAAATGATCATCAAGGGCACCAAGCCCTCTATTTATAGTAAGCTGAAGAGGATGACTTCGATGATTTCTGATTTTCGACAGTTGAGGGAAACTGTCATGGATATTGAGGAAGAATAGGCTGAAAACAGAAAGTTTATGGCCAAAATAGAAGAACTTTTGAGGGGCCTTCTGAGACCAAGCCCGCTACTGCCGAGGTCGCTACCGTCAAGAACATGCGATTCTCCAATCTTGGTAGACCTTTGTCAAGTGTATTTGAAAAGCTGAAAATGCAAGGACTTCTAAAACCTTTGGAACCTAGGCCATTTCCGAACACTGTGCCACCAAACCTCAACCTAAACCAGTATTGTCACTTCCATCAAGAAAAATTCCATGACATCGATAACTGTACCCGCCTTAGGCATGAGGTCCAGAACCTCATTGACTCCCATAAAATACCCAATCCAGAAAAAGAACAACCCAACACACACATGAACCCTCAACCATAAAGCCACTCAACCACCCAGGCTTCTTGCATTGAGATAAGGGATAACAGTGAAGAACCATAGGCCAAGGAAGAAGGCAATGTTGCGAATGATGAAGTTATTCCTCCTAGTTTATTCGATCCTGCATTTTTAATAAAGGCATTGATTTTGTCTATTTGTTCGAACCTTTTTCTTAATGATAATAAAGCCGTTCATTTCGCTGAATCTCTTATGCAATATGAGTATATTTGAGAAAAGCATTCAACCTTGGTACTATGAAATTCAGTGATGTTTAGAACACGGGGAATCCTCGGAATAAGCAAGCAGAAAAGATAAGGTAGCCATTCAGAAATTGGGAAATGGGGGCAGTAAGAATATCAGACTTGGAAGGGAATTAGTTCACCAAGCCGATCAACGTAGACAGATTGAAGCAGTGGCTTGCCTGAGGAAAAGAAGACTGAGCAGTCACCAAGAGAATTGGCAGAAGACCTAACCCGACGGGATAGGAACATTCATGCATGTATACATGTAACACATTTTGCATCCTTTTGTGTTTGTTTTGTTGTGTGTTCACAGGTTTTGAAGAAGAAAAGAGAAAGTGACAAAGAACAAGCTAATCAGAAACGGTAAAAAGCACAATATCGGATTTGGGTAATAATCCCAGGGTTGAGGCCCATTTGAGTTTGAGTTTTGGGTATGGCACTCTAGGGGCGAGGCCCACATTAGCATCAACATCAGTCTTGCCGGATATGGCAATCTGGGGGGCGAGGCCCACGTTATTATCAGTAGCTTGGGGACGAGTCATAGGGTTGAGGCCCATATCGGTATCAGTTTGGGGGCGAGGCCCACATCAGTATCAGTGTGGGGGCGAGGCCCACATCAGTATCAGTCTGGGGGCGAGGCCCATATCAGTTTCAATCTGGGGGCGAGACCCATATCAGTATCAGTCTGGGGGCGAGGCCCATATCAGTATCAGTTTAGGGCAAGGCCCATATCAGTATCAGGCTGGGGGCGAGGCCCACATCAGTGTCAGCCTAGGGGCGATGCCCATATCAGTATCAGTCTGGGGGCGAGGCCCACATCAATATCAGTTTTGGGGCGAGGCCCACGTCAATTTGAGGTCGAAGAACCACTACATCGGTAACAGTTTCGGGAGCAAGGCCTAGGGGGATAAAGCCCACATTCACACTGTTCAGGAATAAAGGCCACAGTTAGCTCAGATAAGGGAATAAAGCCCACATCCAACACAGTTCGAGAATAAAGCCCACAGTCAGTTCAGATCGGGGATAAAGCCCACATTCAGTACAATTCAGGAACAAAGCCCACATCCAACAAAGTTCGAGAATAAAGTCCACAGTCAGCTCAGATCGGGGATAAAGCCCACATTCAGTACAATTCAGGAACAAAGCCCACAGTCAGCTCAGATCGGGGATAAAGCCCACATTCAATACAATTCAGGAACAAAGCCTACAGTCAGCTTTGTTCGGGGATAAAGCCACATTCAGTACAGTTCGGGAACAAGGCCCAGGGGAATAAAGCCTTCAATTAGTACAATTCGGGAACCAGGCCCACAGTCAACATAATTCGGGAATACAGCCAAGAGGAATAAAGCTCTCTCTCAGTACAGTTCGGGAATACAGCCCAGGAGAATAAAGTTCTCTCTCAGCACAGTTCGGGAATATAGCCCAGGAGAATAAAGCTCTCTCTCAGTTCGGGAATACAGCCCAAGGGAATAAAGCCATCTCTCAACACATTTTGGAAAAAAGCCTAGAGGAATAAAGCCCACTTTCAAAGCAGTTCGGGAACAAGGCCCAGGGGAATAAAGCCCTATCTTAACGCAGTTCGGGAATACAGCCCAAGGGAATAAAGCCATCTCTCAACACAGTTTGGAAAAAAGCCTAGAGGAATAAAGCCCACTTTCAAAGCAGTTTGGGAATAAGGCCCAGGGGAATAAAGCTCTATCTTAACACAGCTCGGGAATAAGGCCCAGGGGAATAAAGTCATATCTTCACACAGTTCGGGAAAAAAGCCTAGAGGAATAAAGCCCACTTACGAACAGCTCGGGAATAAAGCCCAGGAGAAAAAGCTCTCTCTTAACGCAGTTCGGGAATAAAGCCCAAAGGTCAAAGCATCTCAGGATAACAAGTAAGTTAAGCAACAGCTGGCGAGCCAGGTAAGTAGAAATGCATTGCATAACTTTGATAGGATTGTTCAAAGTCACACACTGCACAAGTCCCATCAAAGTGGGGGCGACTGTAGGCATTGCATTTTTGCATGTGAGTCCCTATGATGAGTCTCATCTGGAGACACTACCTTTTTAGTTAAGGATATTGCGGGAAACGGAGGTCGGAAGGGGAAATTCAGAATAAGTACGTCATCAGATTCATTTCGCAAGTTCACTATTTTCGTTCGTGCTACATCCGTTACTTCGTTCGAACGTCAAACAGATTGCGGGCGTTCGTGTAGCGTTCGAAAGGGCGTTCGAACGGCGTCTGTATTTCTGGTTTTGTTGCTAGCCTCACACCCCAGCCTAATTAGCCCACCAAAGCCCATAAAACACATCCCAATTAATAAAACACATTTAAAACACATGGGAAATTAAATTAAATATTAATTAGATAATGTAATTGAATTAAATAAAATAATTAAACCATTTACCAATTAAATAAAACATAAAATATAATCATACCTAATTAAGACAAATCAAAGATATTGACTTCCTAATCTAAACCAAATTTGTCCCCCCCTCAATCTTTGATTTTCCTTGCTCAACACTAAATCAAATCCATTCCTTGTGAGACAAGGTGAAGCCCTAGCCATTCTCTATATAAACAACCCCTAACCAAGACATGATTCCCCTAGCTCATACACACAACTCACAAGAAAATCACAGCAAGAAACCCTAGAAGTTCACGCATACTACAAAGAAATAACATAAAAATTATCTTCATCTCATTCCCATAATCACCGAAAATCATACATTCATTTAGCAACCTCGTATCACCGAAAAATAGCTCATACAGCAGCCCTAAAACACGCATACAGCAGCCCTAAAAACACACAAACAGCAGCCCTCCACCACCGAAAATTACAACCAAAACCGAACTGCAGTAACATAAAAAATGCACTTATAATCCTTGAAATAACCACACAAAACTGCACCAAAAACCCCAAAAACAGCAGCCATGCACGCCAAAACAGTGACCTGAACAGTGAGTGGAAAATATAGAGGAAACAGCAGCAAAACAGAGGCCAAACATCAAGCAAAACAGCAAAATAGCAAGCCAAGACGCTAAACCAGTGAACCAGAGAAGCAGAGGAGCTTTACCCTTCCGATCTCCGCGAAACGTGAGTCCGAAAGTCGACAAAAAGGTTAGACCTGAGGGTATTTTCCACACTCGTTTTCTGTTTTTTTTTTTTTATTTTTTTTATTATTCATTGAGTATTGTTTGCATGATTGTTATGACAAAATGCATGTTGTGGCTCTTGAGTAGATAAATATGTATGAATCATGAAAAATTGTATGTTGTGGACTTGGAATAAAATAAAAGATGTGTCAACTCTCGTAGTATATCGGATGGAAACCCTGACATAAATTTCATAGCCGATTCCGAATGGACCGTAGTATGATCTGTACTCGGGATACAACTCCACGTACCGCTTGAGTAAACGACGCCCTCTTTTGTATTATGTTGTTTCGGTTTATTTATTTTTTTCGTTATTTGAATTCTACATGTTACTTTTGTATGTATGATACAATCGAGCGTATGGGCTTAGTAAGTCGGATTAAAGGTCCCCTAATTAGAGGGGTAAAATCCTTTACCACGATGTTTTGCCGCGCCGGTTGATGTGTGTTCGGTTGAATGCAAGATATGTTCAATCGGGCATACCAAGTTTGATGTGATTGCCTTTATCTTTGTATGCATGATACGATCGAGTGCATGGGCTTAGTAAGTCGGATTAAAGGTCCCATATTTGGAGGGGTTAAAATCATTTACCACGATGCTTTACCGCGCCGGTTGGTGTATATTCGATTGGATGTGAGATGAGTTCAATCGGATACGTGAGGTCCCACATTGTGGATTTGTTTGTCTATGAATGTGTTGCATGCATCAGGTCTGGTTCTGTTCGAATGTGTTCTCGAACGCCACACGAACGTGAACCTTCTGTTTACCGTTCGAACGCGTTCTCGAACGCTACGCGAACGCGCACGCATTTTCTTAGTTTCATCATGCATCATGTCTGGTTCCGTTCGAACGCGTTCTCGAACGCTATACGAACGTGAACCTTCTGTTTACCGTTTGAACGCGTTATCAAACGATACGCGAATGCGCACGCATCTTCTTAGTGTTTCATGCATCAGGTCTGGCTCCGTTCGAACGCGTTCTCGAATGATATACGAACGCGAACCTTCTGTTTACCATTCGAACGCGTTCTCGAACGCTACGCGAACGCGCACCCACTGAACTGAGTTATTTTCATCAGATTTCGTACATAATTGTCCCTAGTAGCTATTCCTTCGTATGATAAACCTGATTGTTTCTATGCATTATGCAAGATTGTGTAAGTGTCGTTCATCTGTATTCCCCACATGTATGAGTATAATGTGTTTATTAACTTGTATGCTTGCCGTATGTTAATCTTTATGTATGCAAATTGAGACATAGATTACATGCTAATAGGCTGTATGCAAATTCGGATATGTGTTACATGTAAATTTAGATGAACTTGTTGATGTATGCATGTGAATTTAGAAGCATGATACTCTTGGAAATAAGTGTTACTTAAACTTGATTAAATTATTACATAAATCCTTTCATTACAGTGACATAAGTAAGGGACCATTCCGAACCCAACGGTTTGAGGTCTTCCCTTGCGAGGGGTGAGTGCGGCCTTAAATCTTTTTCCTGGTTCACACCAGGTGGCGACTCCATTATTCTCCAGTTTAGTCCCCCAGACTATTCCGTACTCCCAACCAGGCCGCGAGCCTGGAACAGCATGCGTCGTCCAGTTCCTGTGTCCCACAGGTGGTGTGTTTTTTCAACTATTAGGAATCACTTGTGAATCATTCAGTATTCGCTCTGACGA
>SKCR01046389.1:0-60000 GCA_019454045.1 Zanthoxylum bungeanum
TTATTTAATTTTCAAAGCATGATTGTGTTATTCTTTATGCATGATGTTTAGCTTGGTTTATATGCATGTTTAAATAGTTATTTATTATGAAATTGAATGGTTCAAGTATGCTCGTTGTGTGATTTTGCGCTTATCGTTTAAAGACTTGTTTGCGAGCATGATTAGAATTATTTTAAATTAGACCTAAGTAAACCTTGAGCATATAGATTGATTAGGCTTGATTATATTATTATATTAATCCGTTCATTACAAGTGACATAAGTAAGGGACCATTCTGAACCCAACGGTTTGAGGTCTTCCCTTGCGAGGGGTCTTAAATCTTTGTCCCGGGTCACACCGGGTGGCGACTCCATTATTCTCCAGTTTAGTTCCTCCGCGGACTACTCCATACTCCCAACTAGTGCCGTGAGCCTAGAACAGCATGCGTCGTCAGGTTCTGTTGTCTACACCAAGTTCAACAGAAACAGAGATCCTAGGGTCCATCTTCGACAATATATTTTAGTGATGAGCTCAATGGGTTTTTCGAAGCGTCAGATACAGAAGATGTTCAGGATGTCATTAGAAGGGGTGCCCGTAAGGTATAATGGTTTGGAGAAAAAAGTAAGGGATGACTGGAGGGCATTAGCGGAGGCCTTTCTGAACCAATATGTCATGGACATGGAGACAGACTTGTTGCCCCGTGACCTAGAAAACACCAACAAAAGCCAGAAAAGACCTTTAAAGATTATATGGATCGCTAGAGAAACCAGCTCTTAAAGATACAGACACAACCCTCTGAGAATGACCGGATTAATATGATCATAAGGGCATCAAGCCCTCCATTTATAACATGTTGAGGAGGATGACCTTCATGATTAGTGACTTTCGACAGTTGAGAGAAACTGTCATGGATATCGAGGAAGAAGAAGCCGAGAACATAAGTTTTATGGCCAGAATAGAAAGACCATTGAGGGGTCTTCAAGGACCAAGCCCGCCACTGCCGAGGTCCCCGCCATCAGAAATAGGCAATTCTCTAATTTTAGTAGACCTTTGTCAAAGGTGTTTGAAAAGGTGAAGAGGCAATGAATCCTAAATCCTTTAGAACCTAGACCACTTCCAAGCCCCGTGCCACCCCACCCCACCTCAACCTAAACCTCTACTGTTGTAGGACACAGAAATTTACGACGTTGTTCTAGGCTAGCGACCTAGTCGGGAGTACAAAGTAGCCTGCGGGGGACTAAATCGGAGAATAAAGGAGTCGCCACCCGGTGTGAGCCGGGAAAATGATTTAAGGCCGCACTAACCCCTCGCAAGGGAAGACCTCAAACCGTTGGGTTCAGAATGGTCCCTTACTTATGCCACTTGTAATGAAATGATTTGTGCAATAATTTAATCGAATCTATGCAACATATATTTCCGAGTATCATATTTCTAAGTTCACATGCATGATAATAAAGCTCGTATCTAAGTTTTCATATAACTTATGTCTAAGTTTGCATGCATAAAGGTAAATTGAAATACGGCAAACATATAATTTCACAAACGCATTATATTGATAACCAACACAAGATGCTGTAGGCACTGCATTTTTACATGTAAGTCCCGATGATGAGCCTTATATGGAGGCACTATCTTTTTATGTCGTGGAAGTCACGAGAAACGGACGTCGGAAAGAAGAATTAAGAATTGACGTTTTGTTGGATTTGATTCGCTCATTTAGAGCTTTGGGTTTGTTCATTGGATTTCCGTTGCAAATCATCCTTGGCCCAAAACCCCCGCAAACCACAGTAAGTGTAGGCACTGCATTTTTGCATATAAGTCCTTATGATGAGTCTCATTTGGAGGCACTACCTTTTAAGTCGCGGAAGTCACGGAAACGATCGTCGGAAGGGAAAGAGTCAAGAATTGACACATTGTGGAATTAATTCGTTTGTTTATGCTTTGGGTTTGCTTATTGGACTTCCGTTTTTAAAACACACCCTTGGCCTAAGCCCCCACAAATCACACCGAAGCCCAATCCAAAATAATTAAAACATATTTAAAACACAAATTAAATTAAAAACCAATCAAATTAAATCCAATTTAAATTAAATTAAAAACAATTTCAATTTCAATTTCAATTAAATCAAATTAAAATATAATAAAATTAAATCCAATTTAAATTAAATTAAAACAAATTAAATTTAATTTAAATTAATTAAATGAAATCTAATACTAAAATTAAATAAATCTCTTCCTAAATTAAATTAATCACCTACCAATTTAAAGAAATTCCCACCAAAAAAATATATTCTTGCCTAAAATAATTAAATCAAATACCACACATGCATTATTTAATTGATTTCTTCCCTTTTCAAAACCCATGCAAACCCTAATTTCCCTTCCCTCTCTCTATAAAAATAAAACCCTAGCATAGCTCTCTCCTCTCTCCAACATTCACGACCACGACAACAAAGCCAAAGCAAATAAACCCTAAGTAATCCCAACTCTCTCTCCAACCTCTCTCCGGTTCCCAATAAAAAAATACTCACACCACGCACAGCCCATCAGCAGCCCCTTTCACCATTAGCCATGAACAGCTCTCCACTGAATAAACACAAACCCTTAAGGTGTGTTGGTTGGGGGGTTTTGGAGGGGAGGGGAGGGGAGTGGTTATTTTAAATTTTGTTTGTTTGGTTCAATTTTTTGGAGGGGAGGGGAGGGAAGCAAAATCCCTCTTAAGTCAATTTTAGCTCCCCTCCAAAAGTGGGGGGGTTTTGGAGGGGAGAGAAAGTGAGAATTAAAATTTTAAATGTAATGACTAAATTATCCCTACTTATATTTAAAATTCATAAATTGTCTTATGGACTTAAATTCCTCAAGGTAATTAAGAACTCATAATATATCAAAATTCTTCATTTTCTCATTTTTCAATCTATCACATTGATTATAGGAAAATATTACTTGAGATCTATTGCTTTTTAATGAAAGATGTTGACAAACTTAGAATAATTCTTCAATGTCCAGCGGAAGCACGTAAGGCAGTGATCATGCAAATGGTCTTTGACTCTTAAGATAGATGATGCATTTGATTAAATACTTGAGCTTAATGGTTGTTATTTTGCTGAAACCTTATAACATTTTCCGTTTATTATCTGAACTTAATCATTTTAGTAATTTATGTTATAAACTTGGATATTTTGCAGTGTTCTTTATCTATTCATCTATTTCAAAAACCTAGTTACTGGTTTGATGCTTGTTTTAATTTATTTTTAATAACATGTATTATATATGTAGAGCTTTTAATTTTAATTTTATTATTTGTTTAATTCAAATATAATATAAGCCTATATTGTTTATTTTATTTATAACAGGCTATAAGGATAAAATAGTAAATTAGTTTTAAAATCTATCCCCTCCCTTCTTAAACCAAACATATATTTAATTAAAAACCCTCCCCTCCCCTCCCCTCCCCTCATTTGAACCAAACATATATTTAATTAAAATATCTCCCCCTCCCCTCCATTAAAATCCCTCCCCTCCCCTCCACACTCGTTGAACAAACAGACCCTTAAACCATCTCATCAGCCAAGACTTCACGGCCAAACAGCCATCTTCCCTCTCGCTCGACTACTCCTCTTTGATAGCCGAGACTCACAGCTTCCTCTCTCTCTCATCACGCCCTGCACAAACCATACACACAGCAGACCACAACAAACTTGCCAAACCCTAAACACAATCACAAGCCATTCACGGCAATCCACTGCACCCACTAATACTCACAAATGCCAACAGCCACCTGCCTTCACACCCTGCACACGCCAACAGCCACCAGCACTCAGCAGCACTTAGCCCTCACGTAAGCTACAATAAAATTACAAACACACACCCTGACCGACTGAAACAAATAACAAACCTCGGCCATTCACTTCAGAACACACACGCAGCTTACACATTGACAGATAGAACCCACAAAATGAGCCAAATCATGCACACATGCCACGTCAAAGCCCCCCACTGACTAGAAGACAATAAACCTTCAACAAAAACAGTCCCTTATGGCACCCCAAAATAGTAAGTAAAACAACCCCTTAACCGAGAGTAAATCAGACCCCAAACTGAGCCAACAAACTGACCCCAAAACCACCAAAACAGTTCTAAAAATAGTCCATAAAACTGCCCAAAATAGTCCCCGAATTAACCCAAAAACTGCCGAACTGCACCCTAAACAAACACATGCGTATAACGCAAGCGCACGTATCGTTCAAGTAGTATAAAAATATCGATCCCACGAAGACTTAATTCCTACTATTGTTATTAATTATTGAATCTATTTATTTACAGGTATCTAATTATAGGGAGAAGGGAATGATTGCTTTTGGTTGGTTGAATGTGGATTTTCTTTTAATAAAATAAAATAAAGACACAAAAGAAAAAGACAAAAAAAATACAAAGAAAATAGAAGAAAACACTCAAATCTAGGGTCGTGACTCCACACAATATTATTAAAAGATGAATTGACTCTCTTATTTATGCACAATAAATTAATTTGCTAACCTGGAACACGATGATATGCAAAAGCCTCTTCCGATGGTCAGACGCAAATACCCAGTATAACTCAATTGAACCATATTTCTATGTCAACCACATTACCTGGATTCATTAAGACCAAGTTTCAATTATGGCTACCCACGCCCGACAGGTATATTCCTATCCTGTAAGGAAATCTATTAAAGGGTTATCTATCCTCAAGGAAGATCGTGAGTTATTGAATCTAAGGCTGAAACTTAAAATCCCTATGTTTAGTTCATTTTAAGTTTACCCCATCAATCTTTATTAATGGCCAATTAACAAGACGCATTAAGCTTAAGACCCAATAAACAAACTAAAGAACTACCAATAAAAAGAAAATCAATTATTAAGTGTGGATATTGTGTTTCATCACTTCCCTAGAATAAAAATAAAATGATAGGGGTTGGGGGATCCACTTTTACTATATCTAATTTAGAAATCTCTCTTAATATAATATAAAACTTATTCGTGATATTACCAACCGACCATAAAGGCGGTATTCCTTATTAAGACAAATTAAGTCCGACCAGCCATAAATGCAGTATTATTATTTATCCATAAACTAGCCATATAGGCGGTAATTACCTGTCACCTAAAGACCAGCCATATAGGCGGTGCCACTTTATGCCAAATAAAGTAGTACAAAAATATCGTTCCCACGAGGACTTAATTCCTACTATTGTTATTAATTACTGATACTATTTATTTACAGGTATCTAATTATAGGGAGAAGAGAATGATTACTTTTGGTTGGTTGAATGTGGATTTTGCTTAAATAAAATAAAAATAGACTCAAAAGAAAATACTAAGGAAAATAAATAAAAGAAAAGACTCAAAAGATCAAGGATCGTGATTCCACATAATATTTCTCTAAAGATGAATTGACTCTCTAATTTATGTGTAATAAATTAATTTGCTAACTTGGAACACGAAATTATGCAAAAACCTCTTCCGATGGTCAGACGCAAATACCCAGTATAACCCAATTGAACCATATTCCTATGTCAACCACATTACATGGATTCATTAAGATAAAGCTCCAATTATGGCTACCTCCGCCCAACAAGTATATTTCTATCCTGTAAGGAAATCTATTAAAGGGTTATCTATCCTCAAGGAAGATCGTGGGCTATTGAATCTAAGGCTGAAACTTAAAATCCCTATGTCTATTTCATTTTAAGTTTACCCCATCAATCTTATTAATAGCCAGTTAACAAGACGCATTAAGCTTAAGACTCAATAAACAAACTAAATAACTACCATAAAAAAGAAAATCAATTATTAAGTGTGTGGATATTTTGTGTCATCACTACCCTAGACTAAAAATAAAACACTGGGGCTGTGGGATCCACTTTTACTGTTTATAATTTTGACATCTCCCTTACTATAATACAGAAATTAAACGTGATATTACCGACCAGCCATAAAGGCTGTATCCTCATTAAATTAGATTTAATTATGTCCGACCAGCCATAAAGGCGGTATTATTATTTGTCCATAAGCCAGCCATATAGGCGGTAATTATCTGTCACCTAAAGACCGGCCATATAGGCGGTGCCACTTTATGCCAAATAAATAAAACAAGACATTAAGGGGGTAATCTTTTTAATTTGAATTATAATTCCTATATTATAATTAAGGGAGATTAATCTAAATTAAAATAATAAAAGCTTCACCCTTCCCCCAATGGAAATCTAACTATTAAACATAAAAGAAAAGAGAAGAAGAAGAAGAAGAAGAACTACTACTATTACTGAAAATAAAAATGCATAAATTAAATACTGAAAATAAATACAAACAAGAAGCAATCCTTAAACTCCTTACAAAAACCTAAGGAAAGCATGAGAATTACAAATGAAATGGATTGGTATTTATAGAAAAACCTAAAGGCTTCCACCAATTTCTCCACCGATTGCACCACCAAACATAGCACCAAACATGGCACCAAACATGGCATCAAACATGGCACCAACATGGCATCAAATAAGGCACCAAACATAGCATCAAACATGGCACCAAACATGTTTGGTGGAAGTTTGACAATTTTAATTTTTAATTTTTAATTTTATTTTATATTTTGTAAATGACTATGGAAGTTACACAAACTTTACTGTATTGTTCATCAATTTCGGCCATGCAAACTTCAGAATTCAAAATTATTTTGACTTTTAAAGTTGTAGATCTTCGAGTATTCTTTAATCTGCAACTTGAATTAGCTCAATCGGATATCATATGAAAAGGTTATGGCGAAAATATGAAACTTGCGCAAAACTGAAATTTCGGACTACACTTCGTGACTCGTATAGGAAAATTTCATTTTTGACCATTTTTTCTCCGGATTTCATCATTTTAGCCCCGAGTTGATTCCATTAAGTCCCAATATTATTTTTATCTGTAAAATAAACAAAAACACATCAAAACGTTCATAAAACTCGAGAAACTATACAAAATATTAGGTTAAATGAGTGGAAAATTGTGATATATTTACCACTCATCAAATTCGCCCCGAAACAGTGAGAAAAACTACAGTCCAAAATAGCGGCAAACCAGAAAAATAACGGAGCATCAACCCTTCCGACGGCCGTATAACGCGCATCCGAGAGACGACAAAAGAGGTTAGACATTAGGGCACCTTTCTCATTAATTTATATTCATCTCGTAATTATTTATTTAATTTTATTTGCATGATTATTGTGGAATGATGTGTGTTGTGGCCCTTGAATAAGTGAAAAATGTGTCGCCTCTTATGGTATATAGGATGGAAACCCAGACATAAATTCCACAGTCGAATCCGAATGGACGGTAGTGCGGTCTGTACTTGGGATACAACTCCACGTACCACTTGAGCAAACGGCACATATTCCGATTTATGTTACCTAGTTTGTTTATTTTCCATATTTTTATTCCGCCATTTAATTTCTGTACGATTATTTGTTTGTGTATTGATGATGTGATGCGCATGGGCTTAGTATGTTAGTCTAAAGGTTCTCCATTTGAGAAAAGAAATGTCTAAAAGACTACCTTTACGACAATACTTTGCCGCACCGGACAAAATGTGTTTGATTAAATATGACATGTGTTTAATCAAATATACGAAGTTCTATATCGTTGTCTTTACTTTTTATGCATTGTGATGTGATGCGCATGGGCTTAGTATGTTGGTCTAAAGGTTCTCTATTTGAGAGAAGAAAAGCCTAAAATGCTACCTTTACGACAATACTTTGTCGCGCCGGACAAAGTGTGTTTGATTAAATGTGATATATGTTTAATCGAATATAAAAAGTCCTATATTGTTGTTTTATTTTATGTATTGTAATATGATGCGCATGGGCTTAGTATGTTGGTCTAAAGGTTCTCTATTTGAGAGAAGAAAAGCCTAAAAGGCGACCTTTATGACAGTATTTTGTCGCGCCTTTTATTATTCCGTTATTTGTTTTATGTATGACATCTCCTTGCATAACCATGCATAATATTACATTGCTCATGGGCTTAGTATGATTGGTCTAAAGGTTCTCTATTTGAGGGAAGAAAAATCCTAAAAGGCTACCTTTATGACAATACTTTGCCGGGCCCTTTATTCTGCAACTTGCTTTATGACGTTTCCTCGCATAATCATGCATCATATTGCATTGCGCATTGGCGAATCAAGTTGGATTAAAGGTCCTCCATTTTGAGGGATTAGAAAAGCCTAAGGCTACCTTTACCACGAACTTTTGCCACGCCGGACAAAGTACGTTCGATTGAACGTAAGATACGTTTAATTGGACACTTGAAGTCTTATATAGATGTAGGGCATATATTGCATCTCTTTTCTTTCACTTTTATTAGCTATCGTCTTTTACATCGCATCATGGCACGTTTATTTTCATATACGGTTACATCTTTAGTTGCCTCTTACATGTTGCACTTAATTGTCTCTTTGGTTGGCTCTTTACATTATGCACGTAATCGTTGTCTCTTTCATTATGTATGCTTATTAGTTTATTTTTCTTTTGCATTGGTTAACATGATATGTTTATGAGATTGTATGCTCGCCGTTACTCCGATTTAATTTTTAAGCATGCAAACTTAGACATAGGTTCTATGCAAATTTAGATGTAAACTTATTTTCGTGCATGTGAACTTAGGATTAGAGTACACTTGGAAATATATATTGCTTAGGCTTGGTTAGATTATTGTACAAATCTTTTCGTTATAAGTGGCATAAGTAAGGGACCATTCCGAACCCAACGATTTGAGGTCTTCCATTGCGAGGGGTGAGTGCGGCCTTAAATCACATTTTCCCAGTTCACACCGGGTGGCGACACCATGTTATTTCTTCGGTTTAGTTCCCCTGCGGATTACTCCGTACTCCCAACCGGGCCGTGAGCCCGGAACAGCGTCATCCACTTCTGTGTCTATAGTCTGGCGACTCCACTATGGATATAGAATTGGCCCCGAAATAATGTCTTGTAATGTTTAGATTTGTGCTTTAATTAATCGTGTCTATAGTGGGTAAAAGGGGTTTGATCAAAGACATTTTAAGGCTAGGTGATGGTTTGGTGTCTTCATTCATTCACTACCTTTCCATAAGGAAAAGCTGTGAAGGCACCTAAATAATCATTACCCTTAGCCTGTTGTGACAGACTAATTTGGAGGACTTGTTGTTTATTCCTGTCACTAAGTGATAAGAGCCTAAGAGGCTTGGGTATTTAAGAGAGTTCACTCCACCCTCCCTCTGGGGAATCTACAGCAAGAAATCCATTTGACAGTTAGTCACACGCTATAACTCTTTGGCACGTACCATAGGGTATAAAAAAAATACGCTCACTTGGTCGCTCGAACCCTTGAGTGGGGAGACCTAGTTATGGGCAATCCTTCGCCAGCGAGAGTCTTTATCTATACTCCCGTAATCCCACACGTAGACCGGGGTTGTATGGCCTATAACAACTATTTCCTTGTGCTTGTGGACCATCCTTATTTGGATGTAATTAGACTTCTTGTTAGAAATGCGAACTTGTTGGGCCATTTAAACTGGGACGAGTTCGTATCCTATGACAATTAGGCCCAAAGCTTCTGAAATGTTGATGGGCCACCATGTAGAAATTATTATTTTAATGCTTGAATTATCTCTATATGCTTGTGCTTGTAGACCATCATCATTTGGAGGCAGTTGGACTTCTTGTCAGAAATGCGAACTTGTTGGGCCATTTAAACTGGGACGAGTTCGTATCCTATGACAATTGGGCCTAAAGCTTCTGAAATGTCGATGGGCCACTCTGTAGAGGTTATTATTTTATGCTTGAATTATCTCTTTATGCTTGTATTTGGGACCATTGTCATTATGACTCAGTTGGAATTCTTGTCAAAAATATGAACTTGTTGGGCCATTTAAACTTAGACGAGTTCGTATCCTATGACGATTGGGCCAAAAGTTTCTAAAATGCCAATAGGCCATCCGGTGTTTAGGCCTCTTATCATTTGAAGTAGTTTAGCCGTATTATCACAAAAGTGTAAACCTGTTGGGCCTTTTCAACTGGGACAAGTTTGCACCTCGCGATAATGTGATTGAATGCTTTAAAATGATAAAAGGCCAACTTATATATATTGCACGCATCTCATGCACATCATGCATACATGCATCATGCTAACCCTTGTGTTCTAAAAAGCCATCATAGATTCCCGTTGGGTTGGGGAAGAAGGAAGACTTGTCAGAAGACCATCAGCCAACATGAGTGAGTCAGTCAACGAGGGATCCCGCCTAGATCAATTGGAGACCAAAGTAACCGAAATTATTGAGATGTTGCAAGCTCTGACTAATATTATGGCCAGTTTGACCGTACCCCGTATAGCCAATAACAGAAAGTTTTGCAACCAGAATGGAAATACCATCGGGGAACCTTCAAGGACCAGGCTCACTCTTTCTGAGATTGCCCCTATCAGAAGCAGACGATTCTCCAATCTCGGTAGACCTTTATTGGAGGTATTTGAAGAGCTAAGGAGGCAAGGACTCCTAAATCCCTTAGAGCCTATACCACTTCCAAACCCTGTGCCACGCTACCTTAACCTGTACCTTTACTGTTACTTCCACCATAAAAGAGGCCATGAAACTAACTGTACCCGCCTTAGGCACGAGATCCAAAACATCATTGATGCCTATAAAATACCTAACCCGGAAAAAGAGCAACCCAGCACGCACAAAAAACCTCTACCCACCAACATGATCAACTCTGCCCTACCCGACAGCCTTATCTTCCTAACCCACAACCACCAAACTTCTCGCATGAGGATACGGGACAACAGTGGTGAAGGTGAAACGGAGAAAATGAGGGATTTTTGGAAAAATTCTCAGACAATGACGACACGAAGGTTGCAAAAAGAGGAAGTGAATGGGAAGAGAAACTACTGTACCTGGAGAAGCTGATGGTCAAAGGAAGTAAGAAAACAAAGGGAGAAGAAGTTGCAAATTATGGGGATGCTTGTTTCCATGATCTTATTGAATTATGATCCATCATTTATAATAAAGACATTGACTTTGTCTACTTGTTCGAACCTTTTCTTAATGATAATAAAGACGTTCATTTCGTTAAATTCCCTGAGTCTCTTCCTTTGAACCTGTAACATGAGTATATTTGAGAAAAGCATTTAACCCTGGTATTATGATACTCAGTGATGTTTAGAACACGGGGAATCGATGGAAGTAGCAAGCAGAAAAGACAGGATAGCCATTCCAAATTGGGAAACGGGGCAGTGAGACTGTCAGATTTAGAAAAGAATGAGTTCATCAAGCCGATCGACATAGACAGATTGAAATAGTACTTTACTTGAGGAAGAGAAGATCGAGCAGTCACTAAGGGAATTGACCGAAGACCTAACCCAACGGGACATGAAATTCACTCATGCATGCATGCATACACGTACGTATTTCGCATTCTTTTTGTATCTATTTTGTTTTGTATTGATAGGTTTTGAAGACGAAAAGAGAAAGCGGCAAAGACAAGCCATTCAGAAATAGTGGAAGCACAGTATCGGATTCGGGTAATAATCCTAAGGCCGAGGCCCATATTGGTGTTAGATTCGGGTAGTAATCTGAGGGTTGAGGCCCACATTGGTGCTAGTTTTGGGGAGGAGTCCCAGGGCTAAGGCCCACATGAGTTTGAGTTTCTGGAATGGATCTCAAGGGGTGAAGCCCACATTACCAGAAGATGACGGAAGAATTCTGTTGAATGAGTGAAAAAAAAGAGAGAAAAAAAAGAGGGGAGAAAGAGAAAAAAAAAGAGAAAGAAATATTTGGTAGTTACACATATGTCCGGTGATGACATTGTTTGCTGTAGAGAGAAGCCTTAAAAATGATAAGTGCGAGACATGCTCTTTCGGTACTCTGAATGGATGGATTTCGGCTAGACTCATGAGCACTTGATTACAAGATCTTAGCAGTAGAAGCCTGAGTGGTTGGCGATGTGACTAGTGGAAGAGATGAGGAATCAGTGAATGACCGTTTGGCTGGATGTCCACCCTGGTTTACTTGTGGTACGATATATGATATGGTTGGAAACAAAGAACAAGTCTCTGCAATGAAAAAAAAAAAGAAAAAAATAGACCGCCTACAACCGATCAGCTTAAAGTTACCCATAGACGAGTATTAGGACCACCATGAGGAGAAATGCTACCTTAAAGGGTAGGTGTGTCAAGAAAAGAAAAAAGAAAAAAAATGAAAAAATAATGAAAAGAAAGAGACAAGAAAAAAAGAAGAAGACCATATCATGTTGCGTATGATGAAGTAATCACAGAGTGTGATCGAGACATCCAGTTTGGTTAGACCCAGCGATCCGATTCTCCGAAATGAAATCATCGAGTTGGTTCACTTAAGGAATAAGCTGCTGTAGGACACAGAACTTGACGACGATTGTTCTAGGCTCGCGGCCTAGATGGGAAGTACGAAATAACATGGAGTCGCCACCCGGTGTGAATCGGGACAAAGATTTAAGGCCGCACTCACCCCTCGCAAGGGAAGACCTCAAACCGTTGGGTTCGGAATGGTCCCTTACTTATGTCACTTGTGATGAAATGATTTGTGCAATAAACTAATCGAATCTATTCAACATTCATGCTCAATGGTACTTAGATCTAACATGCTTTCATCCAAATAACTCCACGCAATATAACACAACGAGCATATTGAACCATTAAACCAAAGTAAACAAATAACTAATTAAACATAAACATAAACTAAACGAAACATCATGCATAAAGAATGAAGAAACAACATGCCTAAATAACACAATCATGCTTTGAAAATTAAATAACAAGACTAAATTAACTCATGCTTAAAATAATAAAAAAACGTCCTAGAACTATGACATGCTCAAATACAAATTTGGATGAGACGAGATACGTGCATCTTAAGTGGTACGTGGCGTTGTATCCCGAGTGCAGACCGCAATACCGTCCATTCGAAATCGGCTACGGAATTTAAGTCCGAGTTTCCATCCTATATACCACAAAAGGGAACACATATTCCGCTCATCCAACAATCACATCATGCTTCAAACGACTCTCATACGATAATATTTTTAAATAAACAAAATAAATGAAGGATAAAAAGGTAAAAATGTGCCATCAGGTCTAACCTCTTTTGTCGTCTCACGAAAGGGCGTTACACGTCCGTTGGAAGGGTGAATGATCCGCAACTCTTTTGGTTCACTAACTCAACGTCTTTCCTCACTGTTTTGCTGTTCGGGCTGCTGTTTTTGGTCCGTTTCGCTGCTATGTTTAAGGGTATTTTCTGGTCACTGTTTTGGGTTAATTCGGGGACTGTTTTGGACTGGTTTTGCGGGGTGATATGCGGCAGTTTGGGCAGAAAATTAAATGGTTTGTGCGACAGTTTCAGGGGGTAAGGTTTGCGGCAGTTTCAGGGTTATTTCAGGGGCTTTTTTATGCGTGCAGTGAGGGGCAGTGGTTGGGAGAGTATTGTGCGGTAATTTCAGTCTGTATGGGGGACTTATTATTTGTTGTTTGTGCGCTGGCTATAGGGTTTTGTTGCTTGTGTGCGTGAAGGCTATTTAGTCGATGTGGGAGAGGGAGTTTTATGGCTACGTGAAAGGCTTGTGAGTGTGTGCTGTGAAGAGCAAGGGTGTGTGCGCGTGACGTGAGGGCTGTGTGTGTGAGTGGCTTACGTGTTGAAGGCTGAGTTCTTTGTTGTTGTTTACGTAAGGGGCGTGTGACTATATCAGAGAGTGGGGGCCAAGAAGGTGAGGTCGTTTGTGCTTGAGGTTCACGTGTAGGGTGAGAGAAACTATGCGTGGCTTAGTGGAAGGTTTGCGTTGATTGTCTGGCATGAAGTGTGCGTGGCAGTGTGAGGGCTGTGATGCCGTGGCTTGTGTGGTCTTTTTGTTTATGATTTAGTTTGGTTGGTTCGTATTTTGGGCTGGGAGTGTGTGTCTTGTGGCTTTATTTGCATTCCCGTGGAGGGCTGTTTATTGAATAGTTTATGGCTGTTTGTTTGTTCGGCTTCGGGGGCAATTAATTTGGCTAGGGTTTTTTGTTTGTTTAGGTTTTTGAGGCAGTTTGTGTTCCTGCCGAGAAGAGGGAAGGTAAAGAATTCGGGCATGAGAGAATAGAGATGACATAATCGGGGAGTGGGCTGATTTGTTGATGGAGTGTATATGTCACGGTTTGCTGAGTTTGAAGGGGCTGTGAGTGAGTGCGTTTGTTTGTTGTTTCTGAAGGTGCCGAGCGATGTTGTTGTTGAAGGGTAGGGTTTGTTGATTTAAGCTTATTTGTTGTGGTTTTTGGTCTTTTGTTGAAAGGTTTATTTACTGCTTGTTTAATCTGTCGGAGGGGCTGCTGGTTTGTTTGATTTGTGCTGTGTCAGTCAGTTAGCCGTCTGCTTGTTAGGCGTCTCGGCTTGGTTCAGAGAAAGAGGCGAAAAGAAGCTAGGGCCTTAGTTGCTTAGGGTTTTGTGTGTTTTTGTCAGAGAGGAGAGAAGATCAAGGGAGTTTTGTTGAGAGAGCCAAGGGAGAGGCGGTCGGTTGTGGGGAGTGTGGGCGGGACTTTGGGAGTGGAGTGAAGGCTTTGAGTCAGGTTAATGGTCTACGAGTGAAGTATGGCATGGAGCAAAGGCAATGGATGGAGGCTTGAGGCGTTGAGTGCTATGTATGGCGTTGAAGGGTGAGGTGTCTGCGTGAAGATGAGGCTTGAGGGTGTGGGCTTGTGTCGGTGGCTTGTTACGAGAGGCTGTTGGCGTTGAAGACTCTAAGTGGAGTGCTGGTTGAATGGTGATTTGCGTGAATTTATTTTTCAGGGACGTGGCTGTGAGGGTGAGGTCTGTTTAAGGGCAGGAAGTGGGCTGGTTCGTGACTGATTTGATGAAGGAGGGGCAGTGCAAATGTGGCGTGAAGATGAATTATTGGGCAATGAAGAGGGTTGCTTTGGGCGTTGGAAAGCTGTGAGGCTGCTTGTTATGGCCGTCAGAGAGGAGAGAAAAAATGGAGGAGAGAAGATCTACCGTGTCTTTTAGGGTTTCATTTGTTGTATATTTTTTTTTGGTCACTGCCGTGGAGATTAGAGTGTGTCGAGGAGAGCCTTAGGGTTTTTTATGTTATGTTTATATATTGAGGGAATTAGGGTTTGCATGGTTTAATTAGGAAATAATATCAATTAATTGGGTGTATTATTTTAGGTAAGAAATATGTAATTTAGGTGGTGAATTATTTAATTTGATTTTAATTTGGAAGTGATTTATTTTGATTTTATTTTAGTTTAATTAGCTTTAATTTAATTCAATTGTATTTTAGATTAATTTTAATTAGCTTTAATTTAATTTCATTTTAATTTGTTTAATTAAATTTGGTTTGATTATAAGATTTAGTTTTAATTAAATTTCAATTTAGTTATTTAATTGGTTTTGATTTAATTTAATTAGGTTTAATTTGTGAATGCGTTTTAATTTAATTTAATTTAAGTTTAATTAGAGACATATATTTTAAATGTTTTAATTATTTAATTTGTGAGATGTGTGTTTTAAATGTTTTAATTATTTAATTTAGATGTGTTTTAATAGGCTTGGGTCAGTGATGTATTTTAAAGCGGAGGTCCAACAACCGAACCCGAAGCGAAACAAGCGAGTTAAATCCGACAAAATGCTAATTTCCAACTTTACCCTTCCAACGTCCGTTTCCCGCGGCTTTCACAATCAAAGAGGTAGTGTCTCCATACGAGACTCATCATCGGGACTTATATGCAAAAATGCAGTGCCTACAGCTGCGAAAGAGCCTTGGCACACACACATATGAGTCTAGTTCAGATCACATATTCAGAGGATCGAAGTTGAGTGTATCAAGTACTTTGAATGTTCTCAGGTTTCGATGCGAAAGCATTCATTGAGGATGAAAATGTTGGACAATTATGACCCATAGCATCACTATTTGTACAGATCATAGTGTTGTTGTACAAATTAGCTATGTAACAAAGGAGATTGCACTCTTATCATTTGTGATTAGATCACCTAGATATATAAATGATGAGAGGTCCCTATGATTTGTTCCTGGACAGAGAATGATATGAGACAGTATCGGTCCACGAAGGATAAATCATTAAACATCCCTAGTCAGAGTATTATCGAGATTGGATATCGGTAATACGGAAAAGACTAGTATTGCACTTGTGCACGTTGTGAGGGCATAACGGACATAGTTCTCATATATTTAAGTATTGAATACTTATGCAAGTGCGGTAGGAGGTTGTGTTTCACCGATGGTACGGGAAACAGCTTCGCTCTGGATAGACCCCCTCGGAATCCCATTGGTAGTATGACTATGTGTCCACGGTAATCCACGGTAGTCCACAACTCTTCACAATAGTCCACGGTAGTCCACATAATCCACGATAATCCTCGGTAGTCCACGGTAGTCCACAACTCTCCACGATAGTCCTCGGTAGTCCACATAATCCTCAGTAGTCCTCGGTAATCCACGGTAGTCTACATAATCCACGGTAGTCCACGGTAATCCACATAATCCACAGTAGTCCACACAATCCTCATAATCCACGATAGTCCACGGTTAGTCCACATAATCCACAATACTCCACAATAGTCCACGGTAGTCCACAACACTTCACGATAGTCCACGGTAGTCCATATAATCCACATGTCTTGCGATAGTCCATAATACTTCATGATAGTCCACGGTAGTCCACATAATTCACAATAATCCATGGTAGTCCACGATAATTCACAGTAATCCACGGTAGTCCACACAATCCTCATAATCCATATAATCAACATGTCGTACCTGGCAAAACTGTTCTGATGATTAAGTGGGCCTCGACCCTGGGACGCATCCCAATAACTACAACCGACAACGGAGGCACCTCGACCCTGGGCACCTCGACCTAACACCGCTGACAATAGGGACTTCGCCCTCGAACTGATAATGATGTAGTGGGCACCTCGACCCGGAACTACAATCGACAACGGGGGCACCTCGACCCTGGGCACCTCGACCCAACACCGCTGACAATTGGGACCTCGCCCTGAATATGATGATGTAGTGGGTACCTCGACCCTGGGACGCATCCCGGAACTACAACCGAAAACGGGGGCACCTCGACCCAACACCGCTGACAATAGAGACCTCGCCTCAAGCTGATAATGTATTGGGCACCTCGACCCTGGGACTCATCCCGGAACTACAACCGACAATGGGGGCACCTCGACCCAATATCGCTGAAAATATGGACCTCGCCCTCAAACTGATGATGTGGGCCTTGCCCCCTGAACTGATACTGACGTGGGCCTCACCCCCAGACTGATGTGGGCCTCGCCCCTGAACTGATACTGACGTGGGCCTCACCCCTGAACTGATACTGACGTGGGTCGCCCCCAAACTGATGTGGGCCTCGCCCCAGACTTATACTGATGTGGGCATCGCCCCAAAACTGATACTGATGTGGGCCACGCCCCAAAACTGATACTGATGTGGGCCTCGCCCCAGACTTATACAGATGTGGGCCTCGCCCCAGACTTATACTGATGTGGGCCTCGCCCCAGACTAATACTGATGTGGGCCTCGCCCTCAACTGATACTGACGTGGGCCTCACCCCAGACTGATACTGATATAGGCCTCACCCTCAAATTGATACTGATATGGGCCTCGCCCCCAGACTGATACTGACGTGGGCCTCGCCCCCAGAGTGCCATACCCGGCAGAACCGATGATGTATCTCCATTCCCGGAGTGCCATACCCGGCGAAACCGATGCTGTATCTTCATACCCGGAGTGCCATACCCGGCAGAACTGATGTTGTATCTCCATACCCTGAGTGCCATACCCGACTTTTTGATGATTTGTTGGTCTCAACCTTGGGACTCATCCCCAAAACTGCTATGAAGTCAGCCCCGAAACTCTGATAATATGGGCCTCGACCCTGAGACTCATCCCCAAACTGAAACTGATATGGGCCTCAACCTTGGGACTCATCCCCAAACTGAAACTGATATGGGCCTCAACCTTGGGATTCATCCCCAAACTGAAACTGATATTGGCTTCAACCCTGGGACTCATCCCCAAAACTACTACTCATATGTTGCTGATTCTGGTTGGCTTGTCTTTGCCGCTTTCTCTTTTTCTTCTTTGAAACATGTGAATACAAAACAAAACAAACATAAAAAAGAATGCAAAATTTGTTACGTGTACGCATGCATGCATGAATGAATTTCATATTCCGCTGGGTTAGGTCTTCCACCAGTTCTCCAGGCGATTGCTCAGTCTTCTCTCTGGTTTCATGACTCAATATCTGGTTATGTCCCTGATTCACGATGTGGGAGACTGGTCGCCCCTAGTCTTGGTTTACCTTTCTGCTCCCCGCTATTTGTACTTGGTCAAGATGAACCACATGGTGGGGCCTTCCATATCATACTATATCACATGCTACGAAATAGTCCCAATAGTTACACATATTATTGCCCTCAAAGAATGCTCAGTATTGAAACCAGAGAACCTTCAAACATTCAACGCAACTCAAATCCAAGTCTTTGAATAAATGATCTAAGCCAGACTCAAAGTGTGTGTGTGCAAAGGTTCCTTTGCGGATTCATCCACATGTAAGCTAACTCAATGATTTCGTTTCAAAAATCGGGATCGATGGGTCAAACCAGCCTAGATGTCTCAATTATGCCTGCAGTTGCTTTTTTGTGCTCAGTGTGGTATGATTTTCTTTCTCTTTTGTCTTTTTCTTTTTTTCTTTTCATTTTGAACTTCATTTTTTTTTCTTTCTTTCTTAATTTTTTTCTTTTTTTTTTCAACACACCTACCCTTTAAGGTAGCATTTCTCCTTATGGTGGTCCTAATACTCACCCATGGGTAGCTTCACGCTTATCGGTTATAGGCGGTTTATATCTTTTCTTTAGAGACTTTTATTTTATTTTCAACCATACCACACATCATAACACAAGCAAGTCAGGATAGACATCTAAGCAAACGGTCATTCACCGACCTACAATCTTTTTCAACTAGTCATCTTGCTAACTACTCAGGTTTTCACCACTAAGAACCTATAATTAAGTGCTTACGAGTCTAACATAGATCAATTACTCAAAGCATCAGATAAAAGCACATCAAGAGTTTATCATTTCTAAGATTTCATCCTAAAGCAAACGATTTCATCATCGGACTTATGCCTAACTATTAAGGACTAAACAACCTTTTTTTTTTCTCTTTTTTTTCTCTCTTTTTTTTCTTTTTTTTTTCATTTTTTTCATTTTTTTTTCTTTTCTCTCTTTTTTTTCTCTTTTTCTTTTTTTTGAAGGCCCCCCCAATGGTTTTTCTATCCTTACCGCAAGGTTTTCTGTTTCTTGGTTTCCTTTTCCCTGATATCTATGTTTGCTAAACTCTTCTTGACAAGCCTTCTTTTATCCCTAACCCAACGGATATCTATGATGGCTTTTAAGACACAAAGGGGTAACATGATGCGTGTATGCATGAGATGCATGAGATGTGTACGATGTATGAGATATAATATGCATATGGTTGTCAAAAGCATAAAGGGGCAACTTATATAGGATATATAACTATGGTTCACATGAGGGTTTATGATAATGCCTTTGATTAAAACCCCCTCAACCCACTATAGAAACGGTCAACTAAAGCACAAATCATACACATCACAAGACATGATTTCGGGGCCGATTCTCTAGATCCCCAGTGGAGTCGCCAGACTGTAGGACACAGAACTTGACGACGCTTGTTCTAGGCTCGCGGCCTAGATGAGAATTAAGAAATAACATGGAGTCGCCACCCGGTGTGAATCAGGACAAAGATTTAAGGCCGCACTCACCCCTCGCAAGGGAAGACCTCAAACCGTTGGGTTCGGAATGGTCCCTTACTTATGTCACTTGTGATGAAATGATTTATGCAATAAACTAACCGAATCTATTCAACATTCATGCTCAATGGTACTTAGATCTAACATGCTTTCATCCAAATAACTCCACGCAATATAACACAACGAGCATATTGAACCATTAAACCAAAGTAAACAAATAACTAATTAAACATAAACATAAACTAAACGAAACATCATGCATAAAGAATGAAGAAACAACATGCCTAAATAACACAATCATGCTTTGAAAATTAAATAACAAAACTAAATTAACTCATGCTTAAAATAATAAAAAACATCCTAGAACTATGACATGCTCAAATACAAATTTGGATGAGACGAGATACGTGCATCTTAAGTGGTACGTGGCGTTGTATCCCGAGTGCAGACCGCAATATCGTCCATTCGAAATCGGCTACGGAATTTAAGTCCGAGTTTCCATCCTATATACCACAAAAGGGAACACATATTCCGCTCATCCAACAATCACATCATGCTTCAAACGACTCTCATACGATAATATTTTAAAATAAACAAAATAAACGAAGGATAAAAAGGTAAAAATGTGCCCTCAGGTCTAACCTCTTTTGTCGTCTCACGAAAGGGCGTTACACGTCCGTTGGAAGGGTGAATGATCCGCAACTCTTTTGGTTCACTAACTCAACCTCTTTCCTCACTGTTTTGCTGTTCGGGCTACTGTTTTTGGTCCGTTTCGCTGCTACGTTTAAGGGTATTTTCTGGTCACTGTTTTGGGTTAATTCGGGGACTGTTTTGGACTGGTTTTGAGGGGTGATATGCGACAGTTTGGGCAGAAAATTAAATGGTTTGTGCGACAGTTTCAGGGGGTAAGGTTTGCGGCAATTTCAGGGTTATTTCAGGGGTTTTATGTGTGCAGTGAGGGGCTGTATTGGGAGAGTATTGTGCGGTAATTTCAGGCTGTATGGGGACTTATTATTTGTTGTTTGTGCGCTGGCTATAGGGTTTTGTTGCTTGTGTGCGTGAAGGCTATTTTAGTCGATGTGGGAGAGGGAGTTTTATGGCTACGTGAAAGGCTTGTGAGTGTGCGCTGTGAAGAGCAAGGGTGTGTGCGCGTGACGTGAGGGCTGTGTGTGTGAGTGGCTTACGTGTTGAAGGCTGAGTTCTTTGTTGTTGTTTACGTAAGGGGCGTGACTATATCAGAGAGTGGGGCCAAGAAGGTGAGGTCGTTTGTGCTTGAGGGTTCACGTGTAGGGTGAGAGAAACTATGCGTGGCTTAGTGGAGGGTTTGCGTTGATTGTCTGGCATGAAGTGTGCGTGGCAGTGTGAGGGCTGTGATGCCGTGGCTTGTGTGGTCTTTTTGTTTATGATTTAGTTTGGTTGGTTCATATTTTGGGCTGGGAGTGTGTGTCTTGTGGCTTTATTTGCATTCCGTGGAGGGCTGTTTATTGAAGGGTTTATGGCTGTTTGTTTGTTCGGCTTCGGGGGCAATTAATTTGGCTAGGGTTTTTTGTTTGTTTAGGTTTTTGAGGCAGTTTGTGTTCCTGCCGAGAAGAGGGAAGGTAAAGAATTCGGGCATAAGAGAATAGAGATGACAGAATCGGGGAGTGGGCTGATTTGTTGATGGAGTGTATGTGTCACGGTTTGCTGAGTTTGAAGGGGCTGTGAGTGAGTGCGTTTGTTTGTTGTTTCTGAAGGTGCCGAGCGATGTTGCTGTTGAAGGGTAGAGTTTGTTGATTTAAGCTTATTTGTTGTGGTGTTTGGTCTTCTGTTGAAAGGTTTATTTACTGCTTGTTTAATCTGTCGGAGGGGCTGCTGGTTTGTTTGATTTGTGCTGGCGTCTCGGCTTGGTTCAGAGAAAGAGGCGAAAAGAAGTTAGGGCCTTAGTTGCTTAGGGTTTTTGTGTGTTTTTGTCAGAGAGGAGAGAAGATCAAGGGAGTTTTGTTGAGAGAGCCAAGAGAGAGGAGTCGGTGTGGGAGTAGTGGACGTGGCTTTGGGAGTGGAGTGAAGGCTTTGAGTCATGTTAATGGTCTACGAGTGAAGTATGGCATGGAGCAAAGGCAATGGATGGAGGATTGAGGCGTTGAGTGCTATGTATGGCGTTGAAGGGTGAGGTGTCTGCGTGAAGATGAGGCTTGAGGGTTGTGGCTTCTTGTCGGTGGCTTGTTACGAGAGGCTGTTGGCGTTGAAGACTCTAAGTGGAGTGCTGGTTGAATGGTGATTTGCGTGAATTTATTTTTTCAGGGACGTGGCTGTGAGGGTGAGGTCTGTTTAAGGGCAGGAAGTGGGCTGGTTCGTGACTGATTTGATGAAGGGGCAGTGCAAATGTGGCGTGAAGATGATTTATTGGCAATGAAGAGGGTTGCTTTTGGGCGTTGGAAAGCTGTGAGGCTGCTTGTTATGGCCGTCAGAGAGGAGAGAAAAAATGGAGGAGAGAAGATCTACCGTGTCTTTTAGGGTTTCATTTGTTGTATATTTTTTTTTGGTCACTGCCGTGGAGATTAGAGTGTGTCGATGAGAGCCTTAGGGTTTTTTATGTTATGTTTATATATTGAGGGAATTAGGGTTTGCATGGTTTAATTAGGAAATAATATCAATTAATTGGGTGTATTATTTTAGGTAAGAAATATGTAATTTAGGTGGTGAATTATTTAATTTGATTTTAATTTGGAAGTGATTTATTTTGATTTTAATTTTAGTTTAATTAGCTTTAATTTAATTCAATTGTATTTTAGATTAATTTTAATTAGATTTAATTTAATTTCATTTTAATTTGTTTTAATTAAATTTGGTTTGATTATTAGATTTAGTTTTAATTAAATTTCAATTAGTTATTTAATTGGTTTTGATTTAATTAATTAGGTTTAATTTGTGAATGCGTTTTAATTTAATTTAATTTAAGTTTAATTTGAGACATATATTTTAAATGTTTTAATTATTTAATTTGTGAGATGTGTTTTAATGTTTTAATTATTTAATTTGGATGTGTTTTAATAGGCTTGGGTCAGTGATGTATTTTAAAGCGGAGGTCCAACAAGCGAACCCGAAGCGAAACAAGCGAGTTAAATCCGACAAAATGCTAATTTCCAACTTTACCCTTCCAACGTCCGTTTCCCGCGGCTTTCACAAATCAAGAGGTAGTGTCTCCATACGAGACTCATCATCGGGACTTATATGCAAAAATGCAGTGCCTACAGCTGCGAAAGAGCCTTGGCACACACACACTATGAGTCTAGTTCAGATCACCTATTCAGAGGATCGGAGTTGAGTGTATCAAGTACTTTGAATTTTCTCAGGTTTCGATGCGAAAGCATTCATTGAGGATGAAAATGTTGGACAATTATGACCCATAGCATCACTATTTGTACAGATCATAGTGTTGTTGTACAAATTAGCTATGTAACAAAGGAGATTGCACTCTTATCATTTGTGATTAGATCACCTAGATATATAAATGATGAGAGGTCCCTATGATTGTGTCCTGGACAGAGAATGATATGACACAGTATCTGTCCACGAATGATAAATCATTAAACATCCCTAGTCAGAGTATTATCGAGATTGGATATCGGTAATACGGAAAAGACTAGTATTGCACTTGTGCACGTTGTGAGGGCATAACAGACATTGTTCTCATATATTTAAGTATTGGATACTTATGCAAGTGCGGTAGGAGGTTGTGTTTCACCGATGGTACGGGAAACAGCTTCGCTCTGGATAGACCCCCTCGGAATCCCATTGGTAGTATGACTATGTGTCTATGGGAGTCCGACATCAGTGTAGATGTATTTGGTCTTAACCTGAGACTTGCACCGCTAATGCTTACGACAATCAATATACTTTAGTTGAGGTCGTCCAGGGCTTTAACCGGGTCTGTGTACGCCAATGCTGGGTATATTGAGAATCATAGTGTATTGGGTGTGATGTCAAGAGGGAAGTATCACTCTAGTCATAGTGGAGATGATGGTCACGTAGGATACAGAACTTGTTCTCTTAAATGCTCGAGCTATCGGGATATTATGACTAGGTCATGTATATCCGATTATAGAGACTAGTTACCAGACATCCGATATGTGCTTCGTACGGGGCAGACACTATTCCAGCCCCAGGCCTAGCACGTGATCATCCGATACTGGACAGAAATACGCAATACTTTGGTATACTACGCTTGATATAGATCATATATTCCTGTAATGATATTTCTGGAGAATTGGGTAGGCATGGCGCTTTGCTAGAAGCCAATCTTGTCTTGTGAATTTGTAAAACGTAGTACGAGGTACTTAAGTGTTCGGATAGTCCGACGATCGTATTTACTGCCAACATATCCGGAGATCTCATGGGTCGCTCCCCGAGGATTCACCGATGACGTACGACTCGCACTTTAATTAATCTGGGATTAATTAGAAGAGAAAGAGAAAATTAATCTGGGATTAATTACGGAGATATTTTATCTGGAATAAAATATCGTTTAAAGAGAGAGAACGATTAATTTAGAATTAATCGGTAAAATTAATATATTCGATATATTAATCGAAATTAGATTTCGACGCGGAATTGAAATTAGATTTTAATTCGGGCGAACGAATTAATTTAGAATTAATTCGTTAGCGACGTGAATAGTGAATTCGCTAGGCGTAATCATTTAATTACGACGCGACGGAAAATTCGTTAATTTGGAATTATCGAACCCGAGCCCGAGAGTGATTGCGAGCGCATTCGCATTTCGAATTTGAGAGCGGCACGCAAGTCACATCAAGCGTCAAATCGCTAGTCGCATCAATTGTCAAATCACTTGTCACTTTGAGTGATGTGACATGACATGTTGTCACTTTATTAAAGTGACTTGATGTGAATAGTGATGTGATTGAAAAGGCATTTGTTGCTTTTTTGCTTTTTCTTTTTGACTTTACTTTTTGAAAGTAAAAGGTGGTAAATGCTTTATTATATTTTGGAAATAATAAAACCTTTAACATTTTCTCTCTCTCTTTAACATTCACATTTTTAGGGTTTCTATGAACAATGAAAACGCCTCTCTCTCTCTCACTCGGTCTTGGACCGAATTCTTCATCATTTGTTTGGTTTGATCGATCAAAATGAAGAAGATGGAGTGCTACCACACACATGGGTTGATACAAAGGTGATAGAGAAGTGATTTTGTGAGCATGGAATCCATTTTGAAGCTTGAAGCTTGGAGCTTTCATGGAGGTTCTTCAATGGCCGAATCTTGGAGACACAAAGGCATCCAAAACCGAGCCATCCACTGACTTTGGGAGCCATTGCCGTGACCTAGAAGAGGTGAAAAAGACTTGTGTTCTTTGATGCATCAAATCCAATCATTGTGATTATATGTTTCCGCCATTATCCTTGATGTATTCATGCGTTTTTGTGCTTGAATTGGATGATTTTGGGACCTTATAAGAACTCAACAATGGTATCTATGAGTAGGAGGGCATCGGATCGGATCGGGCCTGATCCGATCCGATCCGATCCGATAAAATCGAATCTGATCGGATCGGATCAGGCTGTCAAATCCGATCGAATCACGACAGATAGATTTGTCGGATTTCGGATCGGATCGGATAAAATCCGATCCGATCCGATTCGATCCGTTTTTTTTTAAAGCATGTGCAATGAAACCTAATTATCTAATCTCATCTTTGTCTTCGACACCAGTAACAAATCAGTCATCTTCTTCTTCGACACCAGTAACCACTCCACTCTTCATCTTCCTCAATCGCCGAATCTTCAAACCAAACCAGTAACCACCATCGTCCACTTGAAGCAGTCTTCTCTCCGACAGTCTCCGAGTTGAATCAATCTGCTCACCGGCAGTCTTCGAGTTAGGAAGCCATTCAATTCAAGGTTGGATTTTTATGGTTTGCAACTTTGCATGTATTACGTATATATTGCCTAACTTAATTATGTATATATTGCCATTTTTCATTTGATTCATCATTCATTGATTGTGTTCTCGTTCTGGTTCTGTAAAGGGTTTTCAAATTTTTTTTTGGTGGTCTTCGAATCTGCAAATTTTTTCATTTGATTGTGTTCTCTGTTGTTCTGTTCTCGTTCTGGATCTGTAAACTTGACGAAACTTAGATTGGGACAAACGAGACTAGCTAGCAACGGCAAGCAGAGAAATGACGAGCAATTGCAACCAGAGAACAACTGCTAGCAGCAAGCTTACAGTTGGATGCGATTCTTAGATTGTTTTGTTTTTTTGTTTTTGTTCTAGAATTTGTTTTTGTTCTGTGAAAATTGGATGCGATTCTTAGATTGTTTTGTTTTTTTTTTAAAAAAACATATTGGTGAAGCTTGTCGCAAAGGCATTTTATATGATGAAAATGAGATAATCAGTCAAGAAGTGACAACAAAGTATAGATGCTTGATCCTGAAATCACCCATCAACAAAGTTGATCTCAATTGAATTTGCGCACACAACTTGTTCTACAAAATTACTAGAACAAGTTTGTGAAATTTGTGTTGAATAAATCTATGTTTCGATAGTGATTTAGTTTGTGATGTATGGTGGAAGAATTGAGGATTTGGATATTACATTTTCAATACCAGTGGCAGTAGGTGAACTATTGATTTTTCCATCTGATTAGAAGAAGATACATAGCTTTTGTGATGTATGATATCTTACATTTTCAATACCAGTAGGTGAATTATTGCTCTTTGGATTTATCATCAGGTTTCAGTTAAACTTGAATATCAATCATGGTTTATATGGAATGTGTTTAGCTTTGCTGGATATTGTTAAGATATGAAGGAGTGGGTTTGAAGTAAAGTAATTGAATTTCCTGTTTGCATTTAACTATGATATGTAAATGACCATACTTCTGTAAGCAATGAGATTGCAGTTTATTGGATTCTGTTTTAAGATACCTTATTTACTTCTTGAGCTTATCATATTGACAGTATGATAAAAGAAGGCATAAGCTACTGAAACATAGAAGCTATTGTGATAATTCTTAATTTTTATGAAAATTTCTTCTACAATGTAATACTGAATACTAAAACAGGAACTTGAATTTGAATGGAATGTATCAATGTATGATCAGTAGTTAGTATCATATGTCTAAATTCTAATTGTTTATTTTATTTTTCTTGTAGATGAGTGGGTTTGAAAGCTCACACGCGAATCGGATCGGATCGATCCGGTTCGAAATTGGACGATTTCGGATCGGACCGATCCGATCCGATTAGAATCGAATCGAATCGAGTCGATCCGATTCGATCCGATAATTATCGGATCGAATCGGATCGAGTTTGATTCGCTGATCCGATCCGATCGGATCGTATATATCAACAAATTTCGGATCGGATCGAATCAGATTCGGTTCGATCCGATCCGAATTCGACAATGCCCAGGCCTATCTATGAGCTTACTTCAAGCATGAAAAAGTTAGGGTTAAAATTGGGTAAACTCAATTTGAGCATCAAATGGTTAAATTGTTTTATATAGTATGCTTGAATGAGGTTGAATTGATGTTATGCATGATCAATTTCAAGAAATTTGGTTGGATCCATTTTTCCCCAAATTTTGGGCATGACAAATTGGGGGTAAAATCAATTGAAGCATGATTTGTTGAATTGATTGATCAAGTAGCTTGTATGTTGATTAATTGAAGTTGTGTATGTTCAATTTCATGAAATTTGTTGGATCCATTTTCCCCCAAATTTTGGGCATGGCCGAAAATTGTAAGCCCTAATGTCTTGGCATAATTTTATTTTTTGATCATTGGATGACTTAAAACAATTGGGTAAAGTTGATTTGAGGTTTATTGGATTGAATTTTGATTTGGAACAATTTTTCCCTTTAAAGTGGCTTGGCCGAATTTTTGAATTTTTGAAATTCATTGTGTTTTTGATTTTAATTCATTGGATGAGTTGAATTGATTTGGGAAATGAGGATTATGGATTCAATTTGATTTGAAACCGAATCGGATTGAAAAACCCCTAATTGCCGAGACTTTAAGCATGTAAATTGGGTTTGATTTTGATGAAATTGTGTTGGACACTATTTGATATTAAAGTGCATGATTAAGTATGCTAATTGATATTTTAGAAATATTAATTGGGTGGTAATTATGTATTACACTTAGGTTAATTAATATGGAATTTAGAATTTTATAAGTTAATTAATTGGGCTTGTTTTGGAAATTGGGCCTTATAGGTTTTAATTGGGCTTTTGGGCTTGGTGTGTACCAAGTTAGGTTTAGGCCAATTGGTTGGATCCAATTGGGCCTAAAACCGCATCCATAAAGTCCAATTATGACTTAATGGACCTTAATTATTTAATTGGGCCTAATGGGCCAAAATTAATTTAAAGGCTTATGGGGGTAACTCCCGGATTGGATTTTGGTTATTCGGTTTGACCCGAGTTGACCAAAAGTCCACGCCTTAAGAAATTAATTAAAAGCCCATTAGACTTTAATTAAATACACATTAGATGTTTAATCGGGCTTTGAGACCCGTTACGATTAAATTTGGAATTTAAATCGTAAATGTTCGTTAATAAAAGTGTAATATTTAATTGGAATTAAATAATGAATTAGAATTAAATGTGCATATTAAATTGGATTTAATTATATAGTTTAATTAATTCGAGAATTCGTACTTTGAGTACTTATTCGCAAAACGAGTTTGACTCGAGCAAAAATCAAATCGTTGTTTGAACATTGGATGATCACTAATTATCAGATTAATTAATTTGATTAGATTGATTGATAACATGCTTGTATGAATACTTGGTTGCGATGCATGAATAATGTATATCGGATGGATATTAGTCGGGTGGGGCAATTTTGGAAGTTGTATATAAATTTGATTTATTAATTGGACCTGTGTGTCCAGCCTTATCACCTCTCTATACTCTTTGTATTCTCTTCTCACCTATTCCCTTCAATGTAAATGAGGTTTCTTTAGAAGAGTAGTGTAACGGGTAGAAGTAAATACATGTGCTAGCTTTGGAGAGAGAAAATGAGAGATTTGATCTAGGATCAATGTAAACTATCCATCCGTATATCATTATTATTTTATTTCATATGCGCTTTATTATGTGTTTAGAATGCATGTTTAAGGGTGTATGATGATGAGACCTTAACAAAGATAATAAATTGGTTGCCAATTTGCACGCGAAAAACCCTCGCTAAATATTAAGCGTTTCCTTCCATTGAGTGATTCTCACTCAAGATCCTAGACGGCATTGGTTTGTTGGCCAAAGTCAAGGCCTTTGTCTGTCGAAGATGTGTTTGAATCACGAAGGCTTTGTTCCATATCGGTGTCTTGTCCAATGGGTTTGTTGGCCAAAGTCAAGACCACTTCTTGTCCATCGACATTGATTACGAAGCTTTCCATGGTCAATGGGTCGCGCTTGACTGGGATCACTAAGTTTGTTGTGCCAAAGCCAAGGCTTAGTTGATTCAGAGGAAAAAGGTTTAGGTAATACATTGGATGTATTGGCATATATAAGATATATGTTTCGAACTTGGATGTCCACCTACCGGATCTAGGAATTGGATGGATCAATTGATCTTAGAGATCTACCTAGTTAATTATCATACAATTTGTTGGCCAAAGTCAAGATTGTGTGATATTTAACGGGATCCTAGCCCACTAGGAAACACGGTTCCCGAGTACTCGACAGAGGGTTAGAAGCTCGCCGAAAAATAGTGGGAGGCAAGAATTGAATTTGCAATACTCGTTTAATTACTCGCCATACGCGCTTATCAAATTATTTCGTCGTTAGATTAAATGTTAGTTGGACTAATATTTAAATTGTTGTTTTAATAACACTTGGACTATATTATAATTGATTATATAATTGGATTATATTAATCAATATATTTGAATTAATTAATTTCGATTTTACAGTTGATTTTATAATTAGATTATAGTAATCAATGTAATTGAGGTAATTAATTAAATGATATTTGATTATATAGTTGGACTATTATAATCATTATAATAAATAGTACCACAAATCGTTGATTAAATAGTTGGACTATTAGAATCAGAGAGATAAATGAAAGATTAGTGTTTAAAACATAATCCTGGGTGAAAATGTATTTAAACAACTTTAATTTTCTAATTGGGAATAAAATTTCAGGATGGTCCTGGAAAATAATAAGTTACTTTATTTGATAAAATACGTATTATGCCTAAACCCGGAGTTAAGCAAATAAGTGGAACATGATATTTGGAATATTCATGTAATGATAACTTTAGTGCTTAATCCATTATACTTGTCATATAGACTCCTGATTTCTTTATCAGAACTAAGGATTAGATTCTTAAAGTATGATACTGAAATTGAAGGATCTTCATAAATCTAAAATTAGATTTAGAAGTAAAAAATTGCAATAAATAATTCTTGGAGAATTAATGACTATTCTTAGGAGATAAGTCAAAGTTTGCAATTAGGCAAGTAGCGCAAGGCGCACCTTACTTCGATATTCTAGAAACCTGAGGCTTGGCCAAAGGCTTCTAGAATGTTGAAAAGGTCAAAGGCAAAATAATTATAATCTTCTAGGAAGATAAAAGGACATATCCTAAGAAGGAATTGAAGACGAGCAAGGCTCTGACTTCAAATATGTTTGTCATAAATATGGTCACTGCTAGTATTAAAATTAGATTTTAGATACTTTGTGATACTTAAAATATATATATTGATGTTCAGAATCTGTTTTGAACAAGATACTGACTTCAATAGAGATTTATCTGCGAATTGAAAACGGGACGAAAGTCGTTGTTTTAACCGTAGATACCTGAATTTAGGAACTACCTTCGGTTAGTACTTAATTTAGAAACTGTTATAATGTAGCTAGTTTGACTAGAAACATTATCTCTATATCGCGTATAACCCGCTGCGGGGGGGTGTACCTTTATATTCTAGAACACTAAAGTGTTTTATTATATAAAGATGATATTGAGATAAACACATTAGATGTGAATACAGAATTATATTTTGAATATAAATCATATCTCAAATATATAACATGACAAATAAATAGCTCAAAATGATTTGATCAATTAAGAAACTTAAATGTGGCATAGTTGTCAGGGACACTATTAAACAAGAGTCGTATATCCATACTTCGAAGAGTGGGTATTATGACTGATTTGATTGCATTCAAATAAAAGTCTACGAATCTAGTTTATTGGGCAAAATGGCTAAAACAATATTTACTTGGTAAAAGTGCCAATGCCACCGATCAGTTAGCCCTAGTTCATAGTGAAGCAAGTGGGGCCCATGTCTAGCTAGGCTAGATGTGGATATGAATATTTCGTGACCTGTACAGATGTGGCATTGCGTTATGGTTATGTGTTTCTTTTGAAACACAAATCGGAAACTTTCATAGTTTCGACACGAAATAGACAACAGATCAGCTAAAGTATTAAACTGTCACGGTAAGACCGTAATGGAAAATACTTAAGCAATAAGTTTCTAGTATACTTGAAAGAGTATAGTATTCTTTCAATGAGGACTCCTCCGGAACACGTCAGTTTGACGGTGTGTCCGAATGGATTAACCGAATTTGTTAGGCATGATAGGTAATCACGAGTCGCTCTGAGCTACCATTTCCTTCAATGGATACGCTAAATAGTGCATAACTTATTTTGAATAAGTTTCCATAATAATTGTTTGACAGATATCATATTAGATATGAACGGGAAAAGAAACCGGGTTTCACAATCCTGAAATTTAGGAATGCTAGGCATATGTTTGGATGATACCAAACTAAAACCCAGATAGGATAGTGCCAATTGTAGGTCATCCTAGGGATACCATAAGTATTGTACTTATACACCTCACATGAGAGAACAATTAGATTGTTGCTCACCATGCAGTTTTCCTAAGAGGAATACCGATATGCAGTGGTAAGTGGGAGGATAGTATAACTCGATAAAAACGGAGTAATAATACTTTCAAGGCACCGAATCTTAATGGAACATAAATAGTTCATCAAGGATGAAACTATACCATTACTCTTCGAATACACAAGAAAACGCGTAGGTCGGATAGAGTCCGAAAACAACCTGGGGTATGGGTTTCTGATCTCGCCTCATAAAGATGTCTATCTTATTGAGGAATACCAACTGTCTACGTATGAGGAAGTGATACAAGGTATCAACTCCCTAATTATGGCAAAGTTCATGAATCCGAATTGGATTCCATGTATATCAACTATGTTTGGATACTAGTTGATGTACCGCAAGGCATTGTGCCTATTGGTACTATAAGTCTTCAAGGAAGACATACATGGATGGCAACATACCAACGTTTGTAGCGAAAAGGTAGAGTTATCAACATTGTGTTGATTGTGACGAAACCTTTTACCTGTTGCCACGGTAAATCCGTTTGGATAATGCTTGCTGATGCTGCATGTTTCATTCATGAAATGTTAGCAGCTGAATGCCAAAACCGCTTTCCTTAATGGAAACCTTTCAGGAGGATGTTTACAATATCCTGTCAGTTTTGTCGAACCATAACAAGCAAACTAGGTTTGCAGGTTATTCGATCCATAGATGGATTGAAGCAAGCATTGAGTGCTTAGAATTATCGTTTTGATGTAATCATAATGGTGTATGATTTAATTCAAAAACGAAAATAATTCTTGTGTATATAAGGAGGTTAGTGGGAGCGCACTGACAGTGAATGTCCAGAATGATGATGATATATCATTTCTTGGAAATGATATTCCCATAAAATAATCGGTGAAAGCTTGGCTTTCATGATAACGACTATGAGTCGTAACAACGGTACAATAAAAACGTAGAATAACGGTACAGTGAACTGGAATCTTCCAAGCAAGATACTATTACCGAAAAAACAGCAAATACGGATTATTGCTGCAGCTGAGGCAGCAACAGAAGTCTTCTGGGTCGATAATATCTAATTGGATTAGATATAGTTCTGTTAGCAACTGAGCTAGGCGTCAGCACATGCTAAAGAATTAATGGTCTCATCAAAGATCCAGATAAATACTTCGACTATTCATCTGATTTGTTCGGATCATACATCGTGGTGATGTGATGATCGAATAAATCGCATCAGATGATATTCATGCAAATCCGCTGACGAAAGCCTTTTCTCAGCAGTTTGAGCCAACCGTACATAGTTCGGGTGTCAGACACTCGAGTGACTGGCTATAGGCCAAGTGGGAAATTGTTGGACAATTATGACCCATAGCGTCACTATTTGTACAGATCATAGTGTTGTTGTACAAATTAGCTAGGTAACAAAGGAGATTGCACTCTTATCATTTGTGATTAGATCACCTAGATATATAAATGATGAGAGGTCCCTATGATTTGTTCCTGGACAGAGAATGATATGAGACAGTATCGGTCCACGAAAGATAAATCATTAAACATCCCTAGTCAGAGTATTATCGAGATTGGATATCGGTAGTACGGAAAAGACTAGTATTGCACTTGTGCACGTTGTGAGGGCATAACAGACATAGTTCTCATATATTTAAGTATTGGATACTTATGCAAGTGCGGTAGGAGGTTGTGTTTCACCGATGGTACGAGAAACAGCTTCGCTCTGGATAGACCCCCTCGGAATCCCATTGGTAGTATGACTATGTGTCTATGGGAGTCCGACATCAGGGTAGATGTATTTGGTCTTAACCTGAGACTTGCACCGCTAATGCTTACGACAATCAATATACTTTAGTTGAGGTCGTCCAGGGCTTTAACCGGGTCTGTGTACGCCAATGCTGGGTATATTGAGAATCATAGTGTATTGGGTATGATGTCAAGAGGGAAGTATCACTCCAGTCATAGTGGAGATGATGGTCACGTAGGATACAGAACTTGTTCTCTTAAATGCTCGAGCTATCGGGATATTATGACTAGGTCATGTATATCCGATTATAGAGACTAGTTACCAGGCATCCGATATGTGCTTCGTACGGGGCAGACACTATTCCAGCCCCAGGCCTAGCACGTGATCATCCGATACTGGACAGAAATACGCAATACTTTGGTATACTACGCTTGATATAGATCATATATTCCTGTAAGGATATTTCTGGAGAATTGGGTAGGCATGGCGCTTTGCTAGAAGCCAACCTTGTCTTGTGAATCGGTAAAACGTAGTACGAGGTACTTAAGTGTTCGGATAGTCCGACGATCGTATTTACTGCCAACATATCCGGAGATCTCATGGGTCGCTCCTCGAGGATTCACCGATGACATACGACTCACACTTTAATTAATCTGGGATTAATTAGAAGAGAAAGAGAAAATTAATCTGGGATTAATTACGGAGATATTTTATCTGGAATAAAATATCGTTTTAAGAGAGAGAACGATTAATTTAGAATTAATCGGTAAAATTAATATATTCGATATATTAATCGAAATTAGATTTCGACACGGAATTGAAATTAGATTTTAATTTGGGCGAACGAATTAATTTAGAATTAATTCGTTAGCGACGTGAATAGTGAATTCGCTAGGCGTAATCATTTAATTACGACGCGACGGAAAATTCGTTAATTTGGAATTATCGAACCCGAGCCCGAGAGTGATTGCGAGCGCATTCGCATTTCGAATTCGAGAGCGGCACACAAGTCACATCAAGCGTCAAATCGCTAGTCGCATCAATTGTCAAATCACTTGTCACTTTGAGTGATATGACATGACATATTGTCACTTTATTAAAGTGACTTGATGTGAATAGTGATGTGATTGAAAAGGCATTTGTTGCTTTTTTGCTTTTCCTTTTTGACTTTACTTTTTGAAAGTAAAAATGTGGTAAATGTTTTATTATATTTAGGAAATAATAAAACCTTTAACACTTTCTCTCTCTCTTTAACATTCACGTTTTTAGGGTTTCTATGACAATGAAAATGCCTCTCTCTCTCTCACTCGGTCTTAGACCGAATTCTTCATCATTTGTTTGGTTTGATCGATCAAAATGAAGAAGATGGAGTGCTAGCACACACATGGGTTGATACAAAGGTGATAGGGAAGTGATTTTGTGAGCATGGAATCCATTTTGAAGCTTGAAGCTTGGAGCTTTCATGGAGGTTCTTCAATGGCCGAATCTTGGAGACACAAAGACACCCAAAACCGAGCCATCCACTGACTTTGGGAGCCATTGCCGTGACCTAGAAGAGGTGAAAAAGACTTGTGTTCTTTGATGCATCAAATCCAATCATTGTGAGTATATGTTTCCGCCATTATTCCTTGATGTATTCATGCGTTTTTGTGCTTGAATTGGATGATTCTTGGGACCTTATAAGAACTCAACATAAAATATGTCTAGCTATCAGGATTATCTCATGAGAGGCAATATAATATGTTGAAATGAAACATCACATCTTTATCAGAATCAGTCTTGCCAGGTATGACACTCTGGGGCGAGGCCCATATCTTTATCAGAATCAGTCTTGCCGGGTATGGCACTCTGGGGCGAGGCCCACATCTTTATCAGAATCAGTCATGTCGGGTATGGCACTCTAGGGTCGAGGCCCACTTCATCATCAATATCAGTTTCGAGGATGAGTCCCAAGGTTGAGGCCTACATCAGTATCAGTTTTTGAGAATGAGTCCCAGGGTCGAGGCCCACACCCGCACCAGTATCAGTTTTTGGGATGAGTCCCAAGGTCGAGGCCCACATCAGTATTAGTTTTGGGGATGAGTCTCAGGGTCGAGGCCTACATCATCATCAGTATCAGTTTCAGAGATGAGTCCTAGGGTCGAGGCCCACATCAGCATCAGTATCAGTTTTGGGGATGTGTCCCAAGGTCAAGGCCCACGTCAGCATCAGTATCAGTTGCGGAGATGAGTCTGGGGGCGAGGCCCACATCAGTATCAGTCTGGGGGCGATGCCCACATCAATATCAGTCTGGGGACAAGGCCCACATCAGTATCAGTCTGGGGTCGAGGCCCACATTAGTACCAGTTTGGGGCGAGGCCCACATCTACATCAGTATCAGTTTTGGGGTATGAGTCATAGGGTCGAGGCCTATGTCAGTATCAGTTTCGGGGATGAGTCCCAGGGTCGAGGCCCACGTCAGCATCAATATCAGTTGCGGAGATGAGTATGGGGTTGAGACCTACATCTGTATCAGTTTTTGGGGATGAGCCCCAAGGTCGAGGCCCACGTCAGTATCGGTTTCGGAGATGAGTCCCAGGGTCAAGGCCCACATCAGCATCAGTATCAGTTTCGGGGATGAATCCCAGGGTTGAAGCCTACATCAATATCAGTTTTTGGGGATGAGTTCTAGGGTTGAGGCCCACACCAGCATCAGTATAGTTTTGGGGATGAGTCCCAAGGTCGAGGCCCACAGCAGCATCAGTTTCAGGGACGAGTCCCAGGGCCGAGGCCTACACAACATCGGTATCAGTTTAGGGGATGCGTCCCAAGGTCGTGACCCACAACATCGGTAGTTTTGGGGATGCGTCCCAGGGTCGTGACCCACATCATCAGTAATTTTGGGATGCGTCCCAGGGTTGTGACCCACATTGTCAACGTTATCGAGATACGTCCCAAGGTCGAGGCCCCCATTGTCGGTTGTAGTTATCAAGATGCATCTCAAGGCCGTTGGCCCCCTGCATCACCAGTTTTGAGGATACGTCCTAGGGTTATTACCCACATTATCAGCGGTATTGGGATGCGTCCCAGGGTCGAGGCCCCCGTTGTCGATTACAGTTATCGGGATGCATCCCAGGGCCGTTGGCCCACTGCATCATTAGTTTTGGGGATGTGTCCCAGGGTCGTGACCCACATTATCAGCGGTAATGGGATGCGTCCCAGGGTCGAGGCCCCTGTTATCGGTTGAAGTTATCGAGATGCGTCTCATACATCCCTAAACTACCATTAAAAGTGCAGGCTTGGGGAAATGAGGGATGTGAGGCAGATTTATGCACTTGAACACCCTTGCATTACCGAAACTTACAGCCATTGAACACCTCTACATCACCAAAACTTACAGCCCCTAAACACCTCTACATCACCGAAAAATCACAGCCCATAAACACCTCAGATTACCAAAAAAATCACAGCCCTACACAGCCCTATAACTACCAAAAATCACAGCCCCATACATCCCTAAACTACCAAAAATCACAGCCCCATACAGCAGCCCCATAGAATCGAAAACAGCAACCTAAAACATTCACTGTCTAACCGAAAAACTGCCTCTATACAGCAGCCCCATATCATCAAAAATCATCCCCTAAAACAGCCCCTAAATCACCTAAAACAGAAATAAAAAACTGCACTTTTAATCTCTAAAACAATAACTAAAAATCTGCATTTGAAGCCTTCAAAACACCCAAAACAATAGCCTAAACACCAAAAATAGTGACCAAAATACAGCAGCAAAATAGCAGTAAAACGGAGTCAAAACAGTAGCTTGAGCAGCAAAACTATGAGGAAAGACGCAAACCAGTGAACCAGAAAGGTTGCGGAGCTTTAACCCTTCCGATCACTGTGAAACACGAGTCCGAGAGTCGACAAAAAAGGTTAGACCTGAGGGTACTTTTCACATTCATTTTTATTTGTATTTTTACTGTTTATTGAATCTTATTTGCATGATTATTATGGAGTGATGCATGTTGTGGCCCATGAATAGATAGAAAATGCATGTATTGTGAAATGATGTATGTTGTGGCCCTTGAATAAAACCGAAAATGTGTCGCCTCTTGTGGTATATAGGATGGAAACCCGGACATAAATTTCATAGCCGATTCAGAATGGACGGTAGTATGATCTGTACTCGAGATACAACTCTACGTACCACTTGAGTAAACGGCGCATATTTTGTTTTATATTGTTTGATTCGTTTATTATTCGCTACTTGATTTCCGCATGTTATTTGTTTGTGTAATGATGAGATAAAGCGCATGGGCTTAGTAAATTAGATCAAAGGTTCTCTATGTTGAGGGATTAAAAACCTTTGCCACGATGCTTTGCCGCGCCAGATGATATATATTAGATTGGATGTAAGATGTGTTCAATCGGGTATACAAAGTCCGATATTGCTATCTTTATTTTTATATGCTTATGATATTTTACGCATGGGCTTAGTAAGTGAGATCAAAGGTTCTCTATGTTGAGAGATTAAAAGCCTTTGCCATGATGCTTTGCCGCGCCGGATGATGTATATTTGATTGAATGTAAGATGTGTTCAATCGGGTATGCGAAATCCGATATTGTAATCTTTACTTTTATATGCATCATGTTATTATGCGCATGGGCTAACTAGGGTGGATTAAAGGTCCACTATTCGAGGGAAATGCCTGAAGGCTACCTTTACCACGATGTTTTATCGCGCCTCTTATTATGTCATTTGCCTTTTGAGCATCATTGCTTCACATACACATGCATTACGAAGTTCCATATAGTTATCTTTAGTTTTGTACGCATTGTAATGAAAAGCGCATGGACTTACTATGTTGGGCTAAAAGGTTCTCCATTTGGGGGAAGAAAAGCCTAAAAGGCTACCTTTACCATGATATTTGTCACGTCTTCCATCCATTGATTGCGTCATCTACCTTTGTCTTAGCTTGATCTGTTGTCACTTGTGTATCTACGTTATGATAGCATTTGGGTATTATTTCTCATGGTATATAGGATGGAAACCAATACATAAATTCCGTAGCCGATTCTGAATGGACGGTAGTTCTGTCTGTACTTGGGATACAATTCCACGTACCACTCGAAAAAATGCCCCTATGTCTGTTCGTGTCAATCTTAGATATCATTTTCTTTATCACATCATTGCACGTCTATTCCGTGTTCATAATTGCCTCTTTAGTTATTTGTTTTCATTATGCGCTTAATTGTCTTTCCTTAATATGCATGCTTGTATGAATGGTATTTTTTGCGCTTCTGTGTCTATCAATGTGAAATTAAATATTTTTCGTCATTTTGATATCGCATGCTAGTATCACTATAATTTATTTACGTTTATGTATTCATAAATGTTACATGCTTATATGCTTGTCGTTATAATGATTTATTTTTGAAAGCATGCAAACTTAGACATATGTTCTATACAAATTTAGATGCAAACTTTATCTTCATGCACGTGAACTTAGGATTATAGTACACTTGGAATATGTGTTTCTTAGGCTTGCTTAGATTATTGCACAAATCTTCTCATTACAAGTGGCATAAGTAAGGGACCATTCTGAACCCAACGGTTTCAAGTCTTCCCTTGCGAGGGGTGAGTGCGGCCTTAACTTTCATTTTCTCGGTTCATACCGGGTGGCGACTCCATTATTCTCCGGTTTAGTCCCCCGAGGGCTACTCCGTACTCCCAACTAGGCATCGAGCCTAGAATAGCATGCGTCGCCCAGTTTCTATGTCCTACAATACCCCCTTGAAACTATCCAGAAAGAACCCCGAAACTACACAACAAATTGTCTAGTCCTTAGCTTTAAAACCGCACAAAACAGCAGCCCAATACCTCTCCAAATATGCCAAAACAGTCCCCAATTCACTACAAACCAGTAAGCCAAATATCGCGACCTGAAACACCGTGAAATGAATTGAAAACAGCGAGCAAAACAGTGAAACAGTGAAGGAAAATATCAAACCAATGAACCAAGGGTGTTACGGAGTGTTAGCCCTTCCGATGACCGTGAAATGCACTTTCAAAAGACGACACATAAGGTTAGACTTGAGGGCACATGTTATTTATTTTCTTTGCATGAATTAGTGACTTAGAAGGCATGTAATTTATTTTCCTCGCATGAATTAGTGACATAGAGGGCATGTAATTTATTTTCCTCGCATGAATTAGTGACTTAGAAAGCATGATATTCATTTTACTTCGCATGAATTAATTCTTTAGAAAGCATGTAATTTATTTTACCTTGTATGAATTAATAGTTTAGTTAGAAAATTATTCATCTTTGAAATATGATTTGGCCTAGTACGTTATTCCTTTAAGCATGACTTAGTTATTTATCTTTCGCAATCGGAATTTAAGTCATGTTATGTTTAGGTCGTTACTTATTTAACATGATTGATGTGTAATATCGCATGTTTGCCATTATGAGAATTTACTTTTGAAGCATGCAAACTTAGATTTAGGCCTTGTAGGAATTTAGATTACTCTTGCAAATATGTTGAGTAGGCTTGGTTAAAATTGTACAAATCAATTCATTACAAATGACATAAGTAAGGGACCATTCTGAACCCAACGGTTTGAGGTCTTCCCTTGCGAGGGGTGAGTGCGGCCTTAAATCATTTCATGGTTCACACCGGGTGCCGACTCCTTTATTCTCCAGTTTAGTCCCCCGCGGGCTACTCTGTACTCCCAACTAGGCCGCGAGCCTAGAACAACATGAGTCATCGGTTTCTGTGTCATACAGTCTGGCGACTCCACTGGGGATAGAGAATTGGCCCCGAAATAATGTCTTGTAACGTTTGTAATTTGTTATTTAATTAATCATGTCTTCTGTGGGTTTAGGGAGTTTAATCAAAGGCAATTATTAAGGCTAGGTGATGGTTTGGTGTCTTCCTTCATTCACTACCTTTCTATAAGGAAAAACTGTGAAGGCGCCTAGATAATCATTATCCGTAGCTCACTATGACAGACTAATTTGGAGGACTTTTTGTTTATTCCTGTCTCTAAGGCGATAAGGGCCTAATTGGCGTGGGTATTGTCGGTACTGTATTTTTGCATATAAGCCCGATGATGAGTCTCGTATGGAGACACTACCTCTTAGTTGTGAAAGTCACGAGAAACGGGCGTTGGAAGTGTAAAGTTGGAAAATGGTATTTTTGTTGGATTTAATTCAGTTGTTTGGCTTCGGTTACTCCTTGGATCTCCATTTCAAAGTTTATCCTTGGCCCAAAACCCCATAACCCACTTACTAAGCCACTTACCAAACCTAAAACACTCAAGCCTACCCAAAAACCAAAAGCCCACGCCCATGGAGCCATATTCACGCCCATCACTCTCTAAATTAGGGAGAAACACATTTAACACATGCTAAAATCAAGTCAAATCCCTTCATAATTAAGAAGAAATCTCATGGATCCCTTTCCTAATCAAAGCCCATCATTATCCAAAATTAGGGAGATATTTTCCTTATGAGATAATAATTAGAAGATGTCACCATCATTAGGAGATTCTTTTCTATTCAAATAAGGAAAGTCACCACTCCTTTGCCTATAAAAAGAGGCCTTCACCACCCTTCTCAACCCTAGCATTCACGCCCAAGGCCTCCCAAAAATTCACTCTCTTTTCCGCGCATCTCATTCCAAAAACTTCTCATTGCCGCAACACAACCAAGTCCAAAATCTCTCCCATTGCCGTGAAACATCCTCCAATCTATGCCCTCCAATTACCGTGAACCACCACCTAAGCAACACTCTTCCATTGTCGCATCTTCCACCACACAAGACACCTCTGAAAACCCTTCATACAGCCGCATAAACTCACCAAAAAACCCCTTAAAAAACGCACTGCAGCCCTCCTCCAAACTGCCGCACATTATACCCTATAAACCCTGCAAAATAATCCCATAACTATCGTAAAAACTGCTCACTGTTCAGCCCCTCTTACCACCGCATAATACCCTCAAAATCACCTCTCATTCACCATAAATAATCCCTGCAAATAGCCCGTCAAAAAATGCCAAAATAGCCCCCGAATTGCCTCACTGCAGTCCAAAAAACTGCACTATTTAACCACCGAAAATAGCATCCCTTTTACCCTCCAAAAATGCCCAAAACAATCCCTTAAACAACAAAAATAGTGGCCTAAAAATAGCAGCGAAACGAAGTGAAAACAGCAGCCGGAGCAGCAAAACAGGGAGGAAAGACGTTGGGTTAGTGAACCGGAAGAGTTGCGGATCATCTACCCTTCCAACGGCCATGTAACGCCCTTTCGTGAGACAAAAAAAAAGGTTAGACCTGAGGGCACCTTTTTATTTATTATCTTTTGTTTATTTTGTTTATTATAAAAATATTATGGCATGAGAGTCATTTGAGGCATGATGTGATTGTTGGATGAGCGGGATATGTGTTCCCTTTTGTGGTATATAGGATGGAAACCCGGACGTAAATTCCGTAGCTGAATTTGAATGGACGGTAGTGCGGTTTCTATTTGGGATACAATGCCACGTACCACATAAGAGACACGTATTTCGTCTCATCCAAACTTGTGTTTGAGCATGTTATAGTTCGTAGGTTATTTATTTGTTATTAAAGCATGATTTAGCTTAGTTTGTTATTTATTTTCAAAGCATGATTACGTTATTTTTATGCATGATATTTCATTTGGTTTATGTTTATTTTTAAATAGTTATTTGTTTATTTTGGTTTAATGGTTCAATATGCTAGTTGTGTTATATTGTGTGTTTGCCTTTTAATGACTTACTTTTCAAGCATGCAAATTTAGATTAGGAGTTACTTGGATGAATGCATATTAGATCTAAGTCACCTTTGAGCATATATTTTGCGTAGATTCGGTTAGTTTATTGCACAAATCATATCATCACAAGTGACATAAGTAAGGGACCATTCTGAACCCAATGGTTTGAGGTCTTCCCTTGCGAGGGGTGAGTGCAGCCTTAAATCTTTGTCCCGGTTCACACCGGGTGGCCACTCCATGTTATATCTCCGGTTTAATTCCCCTGCGGACTATTCCGTACTCCCACCTAGGCCGCGAGCCTAGAACAGCGTCGTCAAAATCTGTGTCCTACAGTCTGGCGACTCCACTGGGGATAGAGAATTGGCCCTGAAATAATGTCTTCTAATGTTTGGATTTGTGATTTAATTAATCGTATCTTTAGTGGGTAAAAAATGGTGTAATCAAAGGCATTGTTAAGGCTAGGTGGTGGTTGGTGTCTTCTTCATTCACTACTTTCTATAAGGAAAAGCTGTGAAGACACCTAGATAATCATTATCCGTAGCTCGTTGTGACAGACTAATTTGGAGGACTCGTTGTTTATTCCTGACACCAAGGCGATAAGAGCCTAAGAGACTTTGGTATTTAAGAGAGTTCGCTCCACCCTCTCTCTGGGGAATCTACAATGGGAAATTCACTTGACAGTTAGTCACACACCATAAATCATCGGCACATACCTTAAGGTATAAAAAAAGTGCGCTCAATTGGTCGCTCGAACCCTTGAGTGGGGAGACCTAGTTGTGGGCAATCCTTCGCCAAACCCACACGTAGACCGGGGTTGTATGGCCTGTAGCAACTATTTCCTTGTGCTTGTGGACCATCCTCATTTGGATATAGTTAGACTTCTTGTTAGGAATGCGAACTTATTGGGCCATTTAAACTAGGACGAGTTCATATCCTATGACAATTAGGCCAAAAGCTTCTGAAATGTCGATGGGCCACTCTATAGAAATTATTGTTTGATGCTTGAATTATCTCTTTATTATGGTATTTAGGACTATTGTCATTTGGAGTTGGACTTCTTGTCAGAAATGCGAACTTGTTGGGCCATTTAAACTGGGACGAGTTCGTATCCCATGACGATTGGGCCAAAAGTTTCTAAAATGCCAATGTGCCATCCTGTGTTTAGGCCTCTTATCATTTGAAGTAGTTTAGCCATGTTATCGCAAAAGTGTAAACTTGTTGGGCCTTTACAACTGGGACAAGTTTACACCTCGCGATAATGCGATTAAATGCTTTAAAATGAAAAAAAGCCTACTTATATATATCACACGCATCTCATGCACCTCATGCATCATGCTAACCCCATGTGTTCTGAAAGCCATCAGAGATTCCCGTTGGGTTAGGGGAGAGGGAAGACTCACCAAGAGGACGATAACAAATATGAGTGGATCAAAAAATGAGATATCTAGCATAGATCAGCTGGAGAATGGTTTCGCCAAGATTACCGAACAGTTACAAGCCTTGACTACTGCCATGGCAAATATGGATGTGCCCCGTACTGGGGGAAACTCTGAGAATGTAAGACGTGATGAGCCTCCGAATAGATTGGGGGATGACATCCCCGCTTTTGATGATGATATGCCTGAATATGAAGCAATGACCTTCGAAGAACAGTTGCCTGCTCAGTTCAAGATGCCGGATATGGCCAAGTTCAATGGGAATGGGGATCCGAGGGTCCATCTCCGCCAGTATATTTCAGTTATGAGTTCAGTGGGCCTGTCACAGTGCCAAGTCCAAAAGATGTTTGGGATGTCACTCGATGGGGCACCTGTGGTTTGGTATCATAGCCTTGAGAAGAAGGTAAATGAAGATTGGGGGGAGTTGGCAGATGTCTTCCTGAAGCAGTATGTTACAGACTTGGAAATTGACTTGTCACTCCGCGACTTGGAGAACACAAAACATAAGTCGGAGGAGAGCTTCAAAGACTATGTGGATCGCTGGAAAAGCCAGTTTTTGAAAATGTAGACTCGGCCCTCGAAGAAGGACCAGATCAAAATGATCATCAAGGGCACCAAGCCCTCTATTTACAGCAAGCTGAGGAGGATGAACTCCATGGTTGGTGACTTTCGACAGTTGAGGGAAACTTTCATGGATATTGAGGAGGAAGGAGCTTAGAACAGAAAGTTCTATGGCCAGAATATGAGGACTTTTGGGGGCATTCTGAGACCAAGCCCACTGCTCCCGAGGTCGCTGCCATCAAAATCCGGCGTTTCTCAAACCTGGTAGACCCTTGTCCAAAGTGATTGAGAAGCTGACCAGACATGGACTCGTAAAAATCTTGGAACCTAGACCACTCACAAATCCTCCCCCACCAAGCCTCAATATGAACTGCTACTGCCACTTCCACCAACAACCTGGCTATGACATCGATAGTTGTACCCGTCTCCGCCATGAGATCCAAGACTTAATTGACTCCCATAAGATCCCTGATCCTGAAAGAGAACAGCCAAACACACACACAAATCCTCTACCAAATTATCACTCCGTTCCCCCACCCACCTACATGATCAACTCTGGCTTGCCCGAAACCTTTGTCCTCCAAACCCTCAATCACCAAGCTTCTCACAAGGGGAAAAGTGATGACAACGATGAATAACCATAGGCTGAGGAAGAAGACAGTGTTGTTTCTCTTAGTTCATTTGATCTTGCACTTTTTAAAAGACATTGATTTTTTTTTACTTGTTCGAACCTTTTCTCAACAATAATAAAGACGTTCATTTCGCTTACTTGCCTGAGTCTCTCAACTTGCAACATGAGTATATTTGAAAAAAGTATTCAACCCTGGTACTATGATATTTAACGATGTTTATAACACGGGGGATCCTCAGAAGAAGCAAGCAGAAAAGATAAGATAGTCATGTAGAAATTGGGAAATGGAGCAGTGAGACTGTCAGATTTGGAGGGGAACGAGTTCACCGAGCCGATCAATGTTGACAGATTAAAGTTGTATTTTTCCTGAGACCAAGCAGCCACCGAGAGAATTCGTAAAAGACCTAACCTGACGGGATGGGAACATTCATGCATGCATGCATACACGTAACACATTTTGCACTCTTTTGTGTTTGTTTTGTTTTGTGCTCACATGTTTTGAAGAAGGAAAAGTGAATGCGGCGAAGACAAGCCAATCAGACATAGCAAAAGCACCGTATCAGATTCGGATAGTAATCCCAGGGTTGAGGCCCATATTGGTATTGGATTTGGGTAGTAATCCTAGGGCTGAGGCCCATATTGGTGTTAGATTCGGGTAATAATCTGAGGGTTGAGGCCCATATTGGTGTTAGTTTTGGGGAGGAGTCACAAGGCTGAGTCCCACATGAGTTTGAGTTTCGGGAATGGATATCAAGGGGCGAAGCCCACATTATCAGAAGATGTCGGAAGAATTATGTGGAATGAGTAAAAAAAAAGAATGAAAAGAGAAAGAGAAATCTTCGATAATTAGACATATCCGGTGATGACATTGTTTACCGTAGGGAGAAGACTTAGAAACGATAAGTGCGAGACGTGCTCTCGTCCGATATTCTAAATGGATTGATCTCAGCTAGACTCACGAGCACTTGATTACGAGATCTCAGCAGTAGAAGCCTGAGTGGTTGGCAAGATGACTAGTTGAGGAGAATATGGATCAGTGAATGACCGTTTGCCTAGATGTCCACCCTGGTTTACTTGTGCTATGATATATGATATGGTTGGAAACAAAGAACAAGTCTCTACAATGAAAAGAAAAAAATAGACCGCCTATAACCGATAAGCGTGAAGCTACCCATGGGCGAGTATTAGGACCACCATGAGGAGAATTGCTACCTTAAAGGGTAGGTGTGTCAAAGAATAAAAAGAAAAAAAAAAAGAATGAAAAGAATAAAAAAAAAAAAGAGAAGAAACAGACGAAAGGAAAAGAAGACCATATCATGTTGAGTATGCCGAAGTAATCACAGAAAGTGATCAAGACATCTATATTGGTTAGACCCACTGGTCTGATTCCTGTAAGCATTGCATTTTACATATCAGCCCGATGATGAGCCTCGAATGGAGGCATTACCTTTTTAGTTGCGGAAGTTGCGGAAAGCGGTCGTCGGAAGGGAAATGTCAAGAATTGACGTTTTGTTGGATTTGGTTCACTCGTTCAAGCTTTGGGTTCGCTCGTTCGGTCTCAGTTTTAAAATTATCCCCAGCCCAAAACACAAGATACCCACACCTCACGCCAACCACCCTTGCATCCCAAAACAATTCACACTAAAACCATTCCTTCACATGCATGACTCACAAAAAAAAAACACTAGCCAACAAAAACCATTCCATCACCAAATAATAAAGCAAATCCCATTCATTAAACAAACCAAGCCAATAACTAACAAATAAAAGCCACCAACCAAACAATAAACAAACAAAAAAATCAATAAACCTAACTACCACCCATGCATCCCACGTAAATCATCTCAAAGCAATTCCTTCAACAAGACACAAACCAACAAAAACAATAAGCATCATTTAAACCACCAAACACAAAAATCCATAAGTCCTCCATGCATCCAACCATTATTCCCCTCTCCATGCAACACCCATACCCTATTCATGCTAACCACCCTCCATGCCTCTCACCCATACCTCTCTTTCTCACCTCAAGCAACCGTATAAGCCTAGAGACCTTCACACAGGAGGGGGGGTGGGGGATTCATCTTCACTCTTATTGAACAAAAAAAACAATACACAGTGGCTCATTCATTGCACCCTCTCTCAGCCACACCTCTCCCTGATACTCTCATTTTCTCACGGCATGAACCAAAAGAACCCCTAATCTACCCTTCTCGCAACATACTCACGGCAGAACCATCAATAAACCCCATTCTCCTTCGTCTCTCCACTCTCACAAGAAAGCACATGCACGTCCCCTAGCCTTCTCTCTCAGCCTGAAGCCACGACCTAGCAGCCCTTCAAACCAGACACTCTTCATAAATTCCTTAAACTCCCACATCGACAACGGACCTAAGCCACGAATCACACAGAAGAACACAGCCACTCTCGGTAAAGGACCAAACCATAAACACGTAAATCCTCACTCAACACACAGCCCCTCCTGCACGTCATTAACAGCCTCCGACACTCCCATTACTCACCACCGCAAAGCCTAGACACAGCCCTCATACCGTGAACAAACCACTGAACAACTTCATCATCAACACCAACCACCGTGACCATCAACCGCAGCCAGCCCTTGCTCACTAGCAAACCCTAGATACCTCACACCAAGCCCTCACTCTCTCAGTACAACTCACTTCTCGCAAACCTAAACCCTTCACCCAACAGAACCCCTCACGTTATTGCCTCATTCAAGCCTCTCATGTAAGCCATCTGCTCAACACATCAACTCCACTACACGTAAGAAGCCCCATAACCTTCTCACGCATAATCATTCATCACTCAACAACCTTCAACGCCTAAAACACTGCCCTCACCAACAGCATCCTTCACGGCTAAACAACAAACATAATCCACTCCTCACTCACCGACAGAAACAATGACACAGTAGCCACCCTTCTCAGCATCAACAGCAGCCCTCTGTCAAGCCAACTCACCTTCACGCATCTCACAAAGAAAAAACCCTAAATGCTCTCACGACTCTTCACACCTCTCTCACAAGAAGATACAGTCCTTCACCGTGAATAATGAGCATAAACCTAGCCTACTCAATTCACACAGCATGTTGAACAGCAATGGACAAAATATAAAAAAAGAAAATAAGCCAAAGAACATCAACCAGAAGGGCGTGAAGTAGCAGCGTGGAGTCATAAGGCCGTGAAGCAGCTACGTGGAGTTAGAAGGCTGTGAAGTGGCAACGTGGAGTCTGGACGTGTAAGCCTGGAACGTGCAGCAGCAACATTGTAATTACAGATGTGTAAGCGAGATCTGGATGCGAAATAGCTGGCCATAAATGTGAAATAGCGAGTCAGTGAGCAAACCGCGAATCAATAACCCAAAAGCAGTCCCGAATCATCAATATGGGCCTCAGCCCTAGAATTATTACCCGAATTCGATACTGTGCTTTCGCTATTTCTGAATGGCTTGTCTATGTCGCTTTCTCTTTTCTTCTTCAAAACCTGTGAATACAAAAAAAAACAAACACAAAAAAGAATGCAAGATACGTTACGTGTATGTATGCATGCATGAATGAGTTTCTTATCCCATTGGGTTAGGTCTTCCGCCAATTCCCTTGGTGACTGCTTGGTTTTTTCTTCCTCAAGCAAAGTACTGTTTCAATCTGTCTACGTTGATCGGATCGGTGAACTCATTCCCTTTCTAGTCTGATAGTCTCACTGCCCCATTTCCCAATTTCTGAATGACCATCCTATCTTTTCTGCTTGCTTCTTCCAAAAATTCCATGGGTTCTACATATCACCGAGTATCATAGTACCAAGGTTGAATGCTTTTGTCAAATATACTCATGTTGCGCAGGCTGAACGAAGGAGACTCATGCAAGTATGCGAAATGAACTTCTTTATTATGATTGAGAAAATGTTCGAACAAGTAAATAAAATCAATATCTTATTAATAAATGCTGGATCACAACTGAATAGGATCTGGGAGGCAAGCATCCCCATAAATTGCAACTTTATCTTCCTTTACTTTCTCATTTCCTTCGACCATCAATTTCTTCAGGTACAGTAGTTCTTCTTCCCATTCACTTCCCCCTTTTGCAACCTCTGTCTCATCACTGTCTGAGAAGTTTTCCTAAAGATCCTCCCTCTGTTTTATTTCACTTTTACCACTGTTGCCTTGTATCCCCATGCAAGAAGTCTGGTAGTTATGGGTTTGAAGGAAACGGCTGTCGGGTAGGCCAGATTTGGTCATGTAGGTAGGGGGAGGTTTTCTGTGTATGTTGGCTGTGTTGGAAATTCTAATCCATGTCCCAAGATCAAAAGAGCAAACAAAACATATAAATGAATGAACAATATTGAAGTATGGCGGAATCATACTCACAAAGATCGGAATGCGGATGCGTTGATGAAACAAAAATTTTCTCCTTTGTGCAGTGAGGGTTTCGGCCAAACAGAAAAGAGAAGCTCCAAGCAATTTTTTATCCTTCCAAGCTCTAAGATTAGTTTCCCATACCACCTTTGTATGATCCTTGATGGTGCTAGCCAAAGATGTGTATTAAAGTTCTAAACTTATACACTTTTTCACAAAGTTCTTAAGAAAATGGAAGAAAAATGGAGAGCCAAAACTGCAGTGAAGTTTCGGTCATGAGAGGAGAGGAAGAGTGTTATGATTTTTGTTACAAAAATCAATTTATATTTATGCCATAATATTTATTAAATTAATAATAAATTTATGACACAAATCATGCAATGGCTTAGAGTGTCAAACACTCAAACTCCATGCAAAACCATTGAGTGTATTGTACACTATCACCATGCAATGTATTAACAATTAAATAATGCATCATAAAATGACATGTGTCATGTGGGCCCCACACAACCCAAATGAAAGTGGGCCCACGCGTACTCACGCGTTCGGGTTCGATATTTCCGAAATACCGAACTTTCGTCGCGACGTTAATTAAATCGAATTTAAATAAATAATTGCGCCTAGCGAAATTATTATTTACGTCGCTAACGAATTAATTCTAAATTAACTCGTTTGCCCGAATTAAAATCTAATTTTAATTTCGCGTCGAAATTGAATTCGATTATTATATCGAATATAATAATTTTACGATTAATTCCAAATTAATCGTTCTCTCTCTATGTATAGTACTTTATCCAAGATAAAGTCTCTCCGTAATTAATCCAAGATTAATCGAGTTTGAATCATACGTCATTGGTGAATCTTCGGGAAGCGACCCAAGAGATCTCCGGATATGTTGGCAGTAAATACGGTCGTCGGATTATCCGAACACGTACGTACCTCGTACTACGTTTTTACCGATTCACAAGACAAGGTTGGCTTCTAGCAAAGCGCCATGCCTACCCAATTCTCCAGAAATATTCTTATAGGAATATAAGATCTATATCAAGCGTAGTATACCGTAGTATTGCGTATATCGAACCAGTATCGGATGATCACATGTTAGGCCTGGGGCTGGAAATGTGTCTGCCCCGTACGAAACATATATCGGACATCAAGCAACTAGTCTCTTTAAATCGGACAATCCTGACCTGGTCATATTGTCCCGACGGTTGCAACCTTTTATAGAGTACTAGTTCTGTGTCCTGCGTGATCATCACCTCCATATGTCTGAAGTGATACTTCCATCTCGACATCACATCCAGTACACTACGATTCTCGATAAACCCAGAAGAGGTGTACACAGAACCGGTTAAGGTCCCCAACCACCAAAACCAAAGTTTACCGATTGTCGCAAGTACTAGCGATGTAAGTCTCAGGTTAAGACCATATACACCTACCCTGATGCGGCCTCCCATAGACACGCAGACATACTACCAATGGGATTCCGCGGGGTCTATCCAGAGCGAAGCTGTTTTCCGTACCATCGGTAAAACACAACCTCATATCGCACTTGCATAAGTATCCAATACTTAAATATATGAGAACTATGCCGTTGTGCCCTCACAACGTGCACAAGCGCAATACTAGTCTATTCCGCATTATCGATGTCCGATCTCGATAATACTCCGACTAGGGATATTTAATGATTAAACCTTTATGGATTGATACTGTCTCATATCATCTCAATCCGGTATTAATCATATGGACTTTCGCCATTTATATATCAAAGTAAATAATATTACAAAACGGCAAAAGGCAATTTCATTATCACATAGTTAATTTTGTACAATAATACAATATCATTTACAAACAGTGACGCTATGGGACATAATGTCTAACAATCTCCCACTTGGCCTATAGCCAGTCACTCAAGCATCTAATACCCGAACTATGTATGTGTCGTTCAAAAAACTTGCTGAAGAACAGCCTTCGTCAGCGGATCTGCAATGTTGTCATCTGATGTGACCTTCTCGACCTTTACATCGCACGATGTATAATCTCCCGAATCAGATGGTAACGTCGAACAACATGCTTGGACCGTTGATGAGGACCTTGGTTCCTTAGCCTGTGCTATAGCCCCGTTATTGTCACAATACAATGGAACGGGCTCAGCTGCTAACGGAACTACTCCTAATCCGATTAGGAACTTTCGGATCCAAACTGCCTCCTTTGCTGCTTCAGATGCAGCGATGTACTCCGCTTCTGTTGTTGAATCGGCAACAGTATCTTGCTTGGAAGATTTCCAGCTCACTGCTCCGTTATTCAAACAAAAAATGTACCCGGATTGCGACTTGTAGTCATCCTTGTCGGTTTGGAAACTTGCATCGGTATACCCAGATACCGCAAGTTCTCCACCTCCATAAATTAAGAAAGCATCCTTAGTTCGTTTAAGATACTTAAGGATATTCTTAACTGCTATCCAGTGACCTTCACCTGGATCGGCCTGATAGCGACTGACTGCACATGCTCAAAGCATATGAGACATCAGGTCGTGTACATATCATGGCATACATGATCGATCCGACTGCCGAGGCGAACGGTATCCGACTCATGTTGTCTCTCTCTTCCTGAGTCTTAGGACACATGTCCTTAGACAGAGAGGTACCACGTACCATTGGAACCAATCCCCTCTTGGATTGTTCCATGTTGAATCGCTTCAACACTTTATCAATGTATGTACTCTGGGAGAGTCCAAGCAGCTTTCTAGATCTATCCCGGTAGATCTTTATTCCAAGAATAAAGGCTGCTTCTCCCAGATCTTTCATGGAGAATTTTAATGAAAGCCAAGCTTTCACCGACGTTAGCATGGGAATGTCATTGCCTATAAGCAATACGTCGTCGACATAAAGGACATAAAAGTAAGTAAGTGCTCTCCACTAACCTTCTTGTATACACAAGGGTCATCTGCGTTTTGCACGAAATCATATTCTTTTATGATCTCATCAAAACGCTGATTCCATGACCGTGATGCTTGCTTCAATCCATAAATGGATCGATTTAACTTACAAACCTTTTTTGCAAGTCTAGGTACGATAAAACCGTCAGGCTGTTGCATATAAACATCCTCCAAAAGGTTTCCGTTAAGGAAAGCGGTTTTAACGTCCATCTGCCATATCTCGTAATCGAAATATGCAGCTATTGCAAGCATTATCCGAATGGATTTAATCATGGCAACGGGTGAGAAGGTTTCGTCATAATCAATACCATATTGTTGACGATACCCCTTCGCTACAAGCCTAGCTTTGTACGTTTGTACGTTGCCATCCATGTCGGTCTTCTTCTTGAAGATCCATCTGCATCCAATAGGCTTTACGCCTTCTGGTGCATCAACCAGTGTCCAAACTTGGTTGGCGTACATGGAATCCATCTCGGACTTCATGGCTTCTTGCCATAAAGCGGAATCGATATTTTGTATCGCTTCCTCATACGTAGCCGGCTCATTATCCTCAATAAGATTAATATCTACATGAGGTGAGATCAGGAACCCATACCTCTCAGGTACTGTTCTGACTCTCTCCGACCTACGCGGTCCTTGTGTATGTGAAGTTTGTGGTACAGACTCATCCCGGACGGTCTGTTCTTGTTCCGTCGTTGATTCATTGCCAGGAACAGTATCACTACGATCTTCATCGAGTTCTACTTTCCTCCCACTTACCACTGCATTTATAAAATCCTTCTCAAGGAAAAATGCTTGTAGAGCAACAAATACTTTGTTCTCTTGTGGGTGATAGAAGTAATATCCTTTGGTTTCCCTAGGATATCCTACGAAAAGGCATTTATCAGATTTGGGTTCAAGTTTGGTACCTTCCAAACGTTTAACATATGCCCAGCATCCCCAAATCTTCAGGAAAGAGAAACCTGGTTTCCTTCCTGTCCATATCTCATATGGAGTCTGTTCAACAGACTTCGACGGTACCTTATTCAAAATAAGTATAGCACTGTTTAATGCGTATCCCCAGAAGGATATTGGTAGCTCAGTGCGACTCATCATTGACCTTACCATGTCCAACAAGGTGCGGTTTCTCCGTTCGGACACACCGTTTAATTGCGGTGTTCCAGGAGGAGTCCACTGTGAAAGAATACCATATTCTTTCAAGTAATCTTGAAACTCATAACTTAAGTATTCGCCACCACGGTCTGACCGTAATGTCTTAATACTCTTCCCTGTTTGTTTCTCCACTTCGTGTCGAAACTCTTTGAATTTCTCAAAAGTTTCCGACTTGTGTCTCATAAGATACACATAACCGTAACGAGATGCATCATCTGTGAAGGTTACGAAGTAGTGAAATCCACCTCTAGCCTGGCTAGACATGGGCCCGCATACGTCAGTATGAACGAGAGCCAACAGTTCTGTGGCACGTTCACCTTTACCGCTAAAAGGTGATTTAGGCATTTTGCCTAAAAGACAAGATTCGCAGACGTCATATGAATTGGGATCAAATTCGTCCAAGTACCCACTCTTCGAAAGTGTGGATATGCGAGTCTTGTTGATGTGTCCTAGACGACAATGCCACATATAAGCTTCAGCTTCATCTTTTAGATTACTCCTTTTGAGCCTTTTGTTTGTCATTTTAGGAGATTCATTTATATTCAAAATATAAAGACCGTTATTTGCAACAGCTGTGCAAATTTCTGCATCATTTTTATATAAATAACACCCAGTGTTTCTAAATACAAAAGTGTAACCCTGCTGGGTTAACAAGGATACAGATATAATATTCCTAGTTAAACTAGGTACAAAATAACAGTTCAAAAGTTTAAGTACATGCCCTGAGGGCAGTTCTAAAACAAAAGTCCCTACGGCCAAAACAGCAACTGGTGTTCCGTTTCCGACCCGTAGATCCATCTCCCCCGATGCCAGCACCCTGCTATCCTGCAGATCCTGCACATCAGTACAAATATGAGCACCACAACCAGAATCAAAAATCCAATTTTTAAAACTAGAAGTATTCATATTTATCTCAATAAAAAACATACCAGAGGCGATAGCCTTGCCAGCCTTGATATCCTCCCTCTGCCCTTTGCCCATTCGGCAGTCACGTTTCCAGTGACCCCTCTTGCCGCAGTTGAGGCAGATGTCGCGAGATTTGTCCTTTGGCTTCCTAGAAGCCACTGTCAACTTGCCCTGCCCTTGTTCTTGAACTTCTTCTTCCTCGCACCTCCAATTGCCTTGGGCCCAGCCCTTGGCGCATGAGAGGTCGATGCATAATGCGCCTCGCGCTTGCTCCCCTTTAGGAGTTCCTTTTCGGACTCCTTCAGCACGGACAACAACTCTCCAAGAGTGTCGTCAGTGTCCATCAACTTATAGTTGATGATGATTTGTTTCCAAGTATCGGGTAGCGATTGTAATAGCATATCAATCGTCAACTCTGCCTCCAAGACAATGCCCATCTTGGCTAACTCATCTATGTCAGCGATCATTTGAGTCCCGTGGGCCTCAACTGATGCGCCGTCTGTCATCCGGGAGCGGAAGAGTTTCCTTACTAGCTCATACCTCTCCATCCGCTTGTTGGTGCGGTGGAGATCACGCAATCTTGCCATCATGTTATAGGGATCCAAGTCCCTGTTCTGGCGTCTGAAATGCTGGGTCATTGCAGCTAGCATAACTGACTGAGCTTGGTCACAATCGTCACTATGAGTCTTCCATAACTCTAGCTCCAGTGGCTCAGTGGGTTGGCACTGGGTTTAGGGGGAGAGGTCTCTGAATAGTATACCACACCCTCTCAGCCCCAAGCACTATCTTGAGGTTCATTTCCCAGTCGGCAAAGTTTGTCCCTTTGAAGACATTATCGCCCATGATTATGTCGCGGACATTACCCTTGCCAGTCATCTTGACAACTATAGTCCAACTATAAAGTCAACGATGTTATGGGTACAGTCAAACTGTTACAAGCAAAATAACAATATATTAGTCCAACTAATTATTAAAATATTGACGAAATAATTTTGAAAGACGCGTAAGGCTAAGTATCTGAACGAAATTGCAAATTCAATAATAGCCTCCCACTATTTTCTTCAAGTCTCTAACCCTCTTGTGGAGAACTCGGGAAATCGCATTTCCTAGTGGGCTAGGATCCCCGTTAAATAACACACAACCTTGACTTTGGCCAATAAAAGCTGTATGCTATTTAACTTAGGTAGATCTCTATGATCAATTGGATCTCATCCAATTCCTAGATCCGGTTAGGTGGACATCCAAGTCCCAAACATATGTATAATGTCAATGTATCCATTACATTTTCCTAACCCTATCCTCCGAATCATCTAGGCCTTGGCTTTGGCCAAAAACAAACCTAATGATTCCAGTTAAGCGGGACCCATTGACGAGGAAAGTTTCGTAATCAATGTCATTGGACAAAAAGTGATCTTGACTTTGGCCAATAAAAATCACGATTTGGACAAGACACCGATATGCAACAAAACTCTCATGATTCAAGTACATCCTTGATTGACAAAGGTCTTGACTTTGGCCAAACAAACCAATGCCAACTTCGGATCTTGAACAAGAATCATTCAATGGAAGGAAAATCGCTTAATATTGTTTGAGGGATTTTTCGCGTAATTGGCAACCAATTAATTTATCTTTGTTAGGTCTCATCATCATACACCCTTAAGCATGCTTCTAAAACATCATAAAGCGCGTAAAGTAAAGTAATAGCGATATACGGATGGATATGAACAACAACTTGTTCCTAGAACAAATCACTCCCTTTCCTCTCCCGCTAGCACTATTCTACTCTTACCCAATTACATAATACAATAAGAGAAACCTCATTTACATTGAGGGAATTAGGTGAGAAGAGAATACAAAGAGACAATAAGAGAAAGGCTGGACACGCAGGTCCAATTTATAAATTCTAAATTTACAATAATTTCTAAAATTACCCTTCCCTTCTAATATCCATCCGATATACACTATTCATACATCACATCCACATTCATTCATTCAAGGCATGTTATACAACCAATCAAATCCAATTAATTAGTCTTTAATTAGGTGACAATACAATGTTCAAACAATTGTTTGCATTTGCGCGAGTCCAACTCAATTTGAGAATAAATACTTATAGTATGAATTCACGAATTATATCGAACTACTGGTTAAATCCAATTTAAGTCGTATTCAATACTAATCCTATTATTTAATTCTAAATTAAATATTTACACTTTTATTGTGCTTTTATAACTTAGATTCCAAATCTAATTCTATCGGGTCTCAAAGCCCAACAACATCCAATGTCCGTTTAATTAAAGTCCGATGGGCTTTCAATTGATTTCATTAGGCTTGGGCCTTGGTCAATGTGGGTCAAACCCAATTTCCAAGCCCAATAAGGAATCACCCTCATTGCCATAAAAATCAATATCAAGCCCATAAGGCCCAATTAAACATAAAAGCCCATTTATTACATTTGGACTTAATGGAGTGATTTAGGCCCATTTTTGGATCCAATCCAATTTGCCCAAACCTACTTGGTCCAACCAAGCCCATTATGTCCAAATATAATAGTTTAGGCCCAATTCAAAATTAAGCCCAATTAATCAAATTTTAAAATTCCAAATTTTAAACTTAATTAATTAAAGTGTAATGTCATGATTAATCCTTTAAATCAATATTTCCAAAATATCAAATTAATCCATTAATCATATTTTTATCTTAAATACATGTCCAACATTATTTAATCAAAAAAATCAAGTCCCTAATCTTCTTCCATGCATTCGGCCAAGGTGATGAAAAATTACCGATTTCGTTTTCAATCCAATCGAATCACAAATCGTCATTTTATGTTCGTTTAAAGTCATCCAATGATCTTATAAACAACAAATCATCATCTCCATGGCTAGGTAGTATTCGGCCAAGCCTCTCCAGAGGGGAAAAATTAATCCAATTTATTTTTCATGAAATTGATAATGTATAACATAATGTAACATACATTTAAGCATACTTAATCAATCAAAATCATCAAATCATGCTTCAATCAATTTTGCCCAAATATTACCCTATATATTTCATGCTATTTAAGCTCAATGATACCATTGTTGGAAATTCTAATCCATGTCCCAAGATCAAAAGAGCAAACAAAACATATAAATGAATGAACAATATTGAAGTATGGTGAATCATACTCACAAAGATCGGAATGCGGATGCGTTGATGAAACAAAAAATTTCTCCTTTGTGCAGTGAGGGTTTCGCCAAACAGAAGAAAAGAGAAGCTCCAAGCAATTTTTTATCCTTCCAAGCTCTAAGATTAGTTTCCCATAACACCTTTGTATGATCCCTTGATGGTGCTAGCCAAGATGTGTATGAAAGTTCTAAACTTATACACTTTCTTCACAAAGTTCTTAGAAAATGGAAGAAAAATGGAGAGCCAAAACTGCAGTGAAGTTTCGGTCATGAGAGGGAGAGGAAGAGTGTTATGATTTTTGTTACAAAAATCAATTTATATTTATGCCATAATATTTATTAAATAATAATAAACTTATGACACAAATCATGCAATGGCTTAGAGTGTCAAACACTCAAACTTCATGCAAAACCATTGAGTGTATTGTACACTATCACCATGCAATGTATTAACAATTAAATAATGCATAAAATGACATGTGTCATGTGGGCCCCACACAACCCAAATGAAAGTGGGCCCACGCGTACTCACGCGTTCGGGTTCGATATTTCCGAATACCGAACTTTCGTCGCGACGTTAATTAAATCGAATTTAAATAAATAATTGCGCCTAGCGAAATTATTATTTACGTCGCTAACTAATTAATTCTAAATTAACTCGTTTGCCCGAATTAAAATCTAATTTTAATTTCGCGTCGAAATCGAATTTCGATTATTATATCGAATATAATAATTTTACGATTAATTCCAAATTAATCGTTCTCTCTCTATGTATAGTACTTTATCCAAGATAAAGTCTCTCCGTAATTAATCCAAGATTAATCGAGTTTGAATCATACGTCATTGGTGAATCTTCGGGAAGCGACCCAAGAGATCTCCAGATATGTTGGCAGTAAATACGGTCGTCGGATTATCCGAACACGTACGTACCTCGTACTACGTTTTTACCGATTCACAAGACAAGGTTGGCTTCTAGCAAAGCGCCATGCCTACCCAATTCTCCAGAAATATTCTTATAGGAATATAAGATCTATATCAAGCGTAGTATACCGTAGTATTGCGTATATCGAACCAGTATCGGATGATCACATGTTAGGCCTGGGGCTGGAAATGTGTCTGCCCCGTACGAAACATATATCGGACATCAAGCAACTAGTCTCTTTAAATCGGACAATCCTGACCTGGTCATATTGTCCCGACGGTTGCAACCTTTTATAGAGTACTAGTTCTGTGTCCTGCGTGATCATCACCTCCATATATCTGAAGTGATACTTCCATCTCGACATCACATCCAGTACACTACGATTCTCGATAAACCCAGAAGAGGTGTACACAGAACCGGTTAAGGTCCCAAACCACCAAAACCAAAGTTTACCGATTGTCGCAAGTACTAGCGATGTAAGTCTCAGGTTAAGACCATATACACCTACCCTGATGCGGCCTCCCATAGACACGCAGACATACTACCAATGGGATTCCGCGGGGTCTATCCAGAGCGAAGCTGTTTTCCGTACCATCGGTAAAACACAACCTCATATCGCACTTGCATAAGTATCCAATACTTAAATATATGAGAACTATGTCGTTGTGCCCTCACAACGTGCACAAGCGCAATACTAGTCTATTCCGCATTATCGATGTCCGATCTCGATAATACTCCGACTAGGGATATTTAATGATTAAACCTTTATGGATTGATACTGTCTCATATCATCTCAATCCGGTATTAATCATATGGACTTTCGCCATTTATATATCAAAGTAAATAATATTACAAAACGGCAAAAGGCAATTTCATTATCACATAGTTAATTTTGTACAATAATACAATATCATTTACAAACAGTGACGCTATGGGACATAATGTCTAACAGCTTGTTCTTTTTCCGGGTCTGGTATTTTATGGGAGTCGATGAGGTCTTGGTTCTCATGCCTAAGGCGGTTACAGTTGTTAGTTTCATGGCCTCTTTGCTGGTGTAAGTAACAGTAAAGGTTCAGTTTAAGGTAGCGTGGCACGGGGTTTGGATTTGGTCTGGGTTCTAAGGGAATTATGAGTCCTTGTTTTTCTAGCTCTTTAAACACCTCTAACAAAGGTCTACCAAGTTTGGAGAATCGTCTGTTTCTAACAGGGGCAACCTTAGGGGAAGCGGGCCTGGTCCTTGAAGGTTCCCCAATGATCTTTCCAATCTGATTGTACATTTCTCCGTTATCGACTATACGGAGTACGGACAAACTGGCCACAACATTAGTCAGAACTTGTAATATCTCAATAATTCCTGTTACTTTGGTCTCCAATTGATCCAGGTGGGATACCTCATTTTCTGACTCGCTCATGCTGGTTGACAGTCCCATGACAAATCTTTCCTTCTTTCCTAACCCAACGGGAGTCTATGATGGCTTTTAGAACACAAGGGGTTAGCATGATGCGTGTATGTATGAGGTGCATGACATGTATGCGATATATGGAATAAATAAGCTTATAAAAGAATTTGCACTAATTGGCCCTTTATCATTTTAGAAACCTTTGGGCTAACTGTCATGGGAGTGAGCTCGTCCCAGTTTAAATGGCCCAACGAGTTCACATCTCATGGCAAGAAGCCTAAC
>SKCR01046390.1:0-41563 GCA_019454045.1 Zanthoxylum bungeanum
GGTCGAGGTCATCGCAAATGTATAATTCCTCCGTCACAGGTATCCGGATAAATTCCAGAGATATAGATGTAAACGTCAAATCTCTATAGGGATTATCCAGTCGACTATTCTATTAGAAATCTCAAAAAGAATGTTTAGAACTAACTTCTAACCTTACCACGGGCCCATAGTTTTATCTGATTGCTAATCATATGGACTACCTATGCTCTGGACACAGAACTGACGGATCCTATCTTGACACACATAGGACACCCTGAGGATCTGTCTACACCCCCAACGAACAGGCGGAGGTCTGATCTAAATAGATCGGTGACGTGACTGCCATCTAAGTGTAGAAGATGTCTCATGTGCCCACAATGGTATCTCAAGTCTAAGAATCACAAGTGCTACTCAACCCAAGAAGATTCTTATTGACGCTGGTGTACCATCCATTAAGAATCTTCGGTGAGTCGTTCAGTGTTTATCCGCTATAAACACCTACACGTCTATACTAGTCTCCAAGACTAATGGTTCATTGAGAAACCATTGGAATCATATATTCCAGTATACGACATGTACTGGTCTCAACGGGTTTATATACTGACCAAGTAGTGTAAACCTGACCCAGGAACTGACTGCGAGAATGACACGTCATGATACGACTCAATGTCCGTTGCGACGCTTTTGCAACTGTACCATGACTAATCATTCTAAGGTCATTACGTCTTTACCATATAAAAGAATAGATTATTTATAGAAACTGCATATATTATTACTGATAATAACGTTTTACAGAAGTTTTAACAAAAATACAACCGGAATTGGCGCTCTGAGCACAACCCCTACACATATTGCCCGTTAAATAATTTACACCTCCGCCAAGGATGACTCGACTCAAGAAATCTCATTTGCCCCGTGTATCCGATTTATTCCGTAATCTTTGCGAAGGTGTATGATCCGCCAAACTGGACATGCATGTATCCCTTAGTGCTCCATCCAGATAATGAACCATAGGCTGGAAAATCATTAATGGTCCATAATAATGCGGCATGCATCTGAAAATACTGCTCTGAAGCTGCATCATAGGTATGCACACCCACATTCCATAATGTTTGTAACTCCTCGATCAATGGTCTCAAGTAAATATTGAAGGGGTTATTTAGGGGGTGAATCAGAGTAACGCAGCGGAAGCGGTGAAAATCCGATTTTCAGATTTCAAAACCTTTTCTTGATATTAAATAAACATATTTATTTAATATTCCAATATTCAAATTATGAAATAAAATTTCAAATGAATCAAATTCAAGTGAAATTACCAAATACCCTTATATGGTATTTTGTCCATTTAGTCCGAATTGATCCAATCAATTTTGAATGATTCTAAATCATTTCTAAGATGAACTTAGCATGTTCAAAACATCAAAACACCAAAAACTACAAAAACCCCAAATTTGGATCCTTGGACGAGAGCACCATTTGGTGTCCAAGTTGACCATTTGGTCATTTCATGCTTCAAAACTCATCCAAATGAAACCAATCAACATGAAACTTTGCATGCATCATATACACACCCAAATGCTAAACATATATGAAAACCCCCAAATTTAGAATAGGTTATAAACCCTAATTTTTCAATTTCCACAAATTGGACAAATTAGGCCAATTACATTAAATCAAATGTTTCAATCATCAATCTTTCATCCAATTCAAGTCTCAACACAATGAAACAACTCAAGATCAAATCTAGGTCATTTAAGAGTGGGCCAACAACTCTAGAATAGCAACTTGGTTTCATAAACCTTACAAGAGTGTTTATTACTACAATAGTTAAACACTTTATTCATTACACATGCTCTACAACTTCACCAAACTTTCCTTCAACAAAAACATAAAGAACAAAGAAAGAAATAACCTAAGGATATCATATATGGAAGCCTAGATCCTAAGGAACATTTTCCTTACTAATAGTAAGTTGGAGAAAACTTACTAAAATCAAGCTTCCTTGGTTTTTCTTTTCTTTCTCAAACTTCTTCAAGCTTTTTCAATGGTGTTTTGTTTTTGATAAAGTGTATTAGGTTAAGTTAAATGAAAAGCAAATGAAAACAATTTATACTTGTCAAATATTAGCCTTGGGCCGAATTTACAAGACCAAATACAAGTTTTCATTTCAATTTTCATTTCAAATGCATTTAGTCAACTTTATAAATATCTAAAAACTTTATGGATATTTATTTTGGTCAACAAATGCAACTAACATCATTAACTTTAAATATCCTAACATAAGATATTTATATTTTAATTAATTTAATCATTTAACAATTAAATAATCAATTAATTAATCAAATACAAATATATTAAATATATGTATAATATTTACATTAAATATTAAAAACACATATTCATTTAGGAAATAAGTCAAATAACTCATTTTGACTATTAATAATGTGTATTTAAATTAATCAAGTATTAAATGTAAATACACAATAATTAAGTAAATGACTATCTAGTCTCTTAGCATGTATCTTGCGTTTACCATTAAACGACTTTATAAATAATCAATATTATTTATTTATGTTGCTCTAGTGCTCAACGAGTATGTTTCATTATTGAGACTCTCTAGGTTCAGGTATATCCGTCACGAAATCAAATTTCATGTCCATAATCTATCCACCCGTAGATTATGACGATCACGGATAATCTCGCTAAACCATACAGGTCGAGGTCATCGCAAATGTATAATTCCTCCGTCACAGGTATCCGGATAAATCCCAGAGATATAGATATGAACGTCAAATCTCTATCGGGATTATGCAGTCGACTATTCTATTAACAATCTCAAAAAGAATGTTTAGAACTAACTTCTAAACTTACCACGGGCCCATGGTTTTATCTGATTGCTAATCATATGGACTACCTATGCTCTGGTACACAGAACTGACGGATCCTATCTTGACACACATAGGACACCCTGAGGATCTATCTACACCCAACGAACAGGCGGAGGTCTGATCTAAATAGATCGGTGACGTGACTGCCATCTAAGTGTAGAAGATGTCTCATGTGCCCACAATGGCATCTCAAGTCTAAGAATCACAAGTGCTACTCAACCCAAGAAGATTCTTATTGACGCTGGTGTACCATCCATTAAGAATCTTCGGTGAGTCGTTCAGTGTTTATCCGCTATAAACACCCACACGTCTATACTAGTCTCCAAGACTAATGGTTCATTGAGAAACCATTGGAATCATATATTCCAGTATACGACATGTACCGGTCTCAACGGGTTTACTATACTGACCAAGTAGTGTAAACCTTGACCAGGAACTGTCTGAGAATGACAACGTCATGATACGACTCAATGTCCGTTGCGACGCTTTTGCAACTGTACCATGACTAATCATTCTAAGGTCATTACGTCTTTACCATATAAAAGAATAGATATATATAGAAACTGCATATATTATTACTAATAATAATGTTTTACAGAAGTATTTAACAAAATACAACCGGGATTGGCGCCTGCACCAACCCCTACAAAATCTCCACTTGCTCTAGTGCCAATATCGATTGTATCTAATAATCGATAACGATCTAACAACACTTCGTTTTACTACATCGACCATCATCATCGTGAATTCGATTATCACTTCTCACGGTTTCTAACTCTTCCTTCGTCTCTGCTACGTTGTCTTCACGGTACCTTGAACACGACAATATCCCCTCGTGACACGATCTCTCGAATGATGTGGTACTTGCGTTCCACATGCTTCGACTTCTGATGCGCCATCGGTTCCTTTGCTTGCGCAATGGCTCCAGTATTATCACAGTATAACGGATCGCATTCTCGATACTTGGGACAACTCCCAATTCTGTGATAAAGTTCTTTATCCACACAGCCTCTTTTGCGGCTTCAGAAGCTGTAATATTCCGCCTCAGTGGTGGAATCAGCTGTCGATCCCTGTTTGGAACTCTTCCAACAAATGCACCTCCGTTAAGGGTAAAGACAAATCCAGATGTAGACTTTCTATCATCGGGATCCGATTGGAAATCGGAGTCTGTATACCATTAACCTGCAGTTCGTTTCCTCCATATATATAACTTATCCTTAGTACCTTTAAGATACTTTAGGATATGTTTAATGGCCATCCAATGGTCATTACCTGGATTGGACTGATATCGACTAGTTACGCTAACAGCGAAACTGATATCAGGCCTCGTACATAACATGGCATACATTATGCTACCCAAACATGAAGCATAAGGTTGGTTAGACATTCTAACTTCTCATCTTCTGTTTGTGGACAAATCTTCTTAGAAAGATGAATCCCATGTCTGAACGGTATGTTTGCTGTCTTACAGTTACCAAAACTATACCGTTCCAAGATCTTATCTATGTACGTTGATTGGGATAACCCAATCAGCCTCCATTTGTCTATCTCGATAGAGTTTTATCCCAAACATAGGAAGCTTCTCCCAGGTCCTTCATGGAGAAATTCTTACAGAGATATGCTTTAACGCTTTGTAACATACCTAAATCATTCCCAATGATTAGGATGTCATCAACTACAGGACTAAAAATACGACCATGCTCCCACTGGCCTTCTGATACACACAGGATTCTTCCGAATTCTTGAGAAAACCAGACGATCTGATAATCTCGTCAAAACGAAGATTCCAACTTCGTGAAGCTTGTTTAAGTCCATAAATGGACTTCTTAAGCTTACATACCATACCCGAGGTTTCGCTGGATGTGAAACCTTCCGGCTGTTCCATATAGATTTCTTCATCAAGAAATCCATTTAGAAAAGCCGTTTTGACATCCATTTGCCAAATCTCGTAGTCATGATACGCAGCTATAGAAAGCACAATCCGGATAGACTTAAGCATTGCTACCGGCGAAAAAGTTTCATCGTAGTCGACGCCAGGTCGCTGCGTGTAACCTTTTGCTACCAGTCGGGCCTTGTAAGTTTCAACCTTACCGTCAGGCCCGCGCTTCCTCTTGTAAACCCATTTACAACCGATAGGAACAATTCCTTCGGGAAGCGGAATCAAGTCCCAAACTTGATTTTCATGCATTGAGTCTATCTCGGATTTCATGGCACTTTGCAATTTCACGGAGTCGATGTCCAACATCGATTCTCTATAGGTGAAAGGAATTGTCTCTTCAATTAAGAGAACATCCAGACTCTTTTCTTGTATCAAATACAAGCGTTAAGGAGGTCTAGATACCCTTTCCGACCTACGGAGTGTGTGTGTTGAAGGTTCTTCATCTACTTGAACTTCAGGTTCCTCCGTTGGCTCGTTGTTTTCAGGTTGGACTTCATCAAGCTCAACCTGTCTGTGATCACCACCTCTGACAAAAATTCTACTTCTAGAAATTTCGCGAAGCGAGCTACGAACACATTTCGATGCTCGGTATCATAGAACAGATATCCTCTCGTGTTCGAGGGATATCCAACAAACCTAAACTTTTGCCCTCGAGGCGAAAGCTTACTTTGCTGAGTTACCCTGACATAGGCAGGACAACCACAAACCTTAATATAATTAAGATTCGGTCTCCTACCGAACCATATCTCATACGGTGTCGTAGGAACAGCCTTTGAAGGAATCTTATTCAAAAGATGTGCGGCTGTTAAGAGACAGTAACCCCATAAGTAATAGGGCAAATCTGTGAAACTCAACATCGATCGGACCATATCCAATAAAGTCCGATTTCTCCTTTCAGATACACCATTGTGCTGTGGTGTACCTGAGGAGTATATTGAGCGAGAATCCCATTCTCCTTCATATAATCCATGAACTCACCACTCATATATTTCCGCCTCGATCTGATCGAAGGCATTTAATATATTTACCAGTCTGTTTTTTTCTACTTCATTTGGAACTCTTTGAACTTTTCAAAGGTTTCCGATTTATGGCGCATCAAATACACATAACCGTACCTGTGACAAATCATCGGTAAAGGTAACGAAGTACGAATAACCACTGTGAGCAGTTTGACTTAGTGGACCACATACATCAGAATGTACGAGTTCCAGTAAGTTTGTGGCTCGGTGTCCAACACCAGAAAATGGGGCTTTGGTCATCTTACCCTGAATGCAGGATTCACAAGTTGGATAGGACTCAATGGTAAGATCTGATATCAAACCATTCCTAACCAATTGGGTAAGGCGTTTAACGCCAATGTGACCAAGTCTCATATGCCAAAGTTCAGTATTATTAATTACAGGTAAACTACGTTTATTAACTCCAGTATTTAATATATCTTTTGAAGTTTGCAATGTGTAATGACCATGCTGGTTTGGACAACAAAGGATCTGAATATTATTTCTATCATATAAATACAAAGAACTATTCTTAATATTCATACAAAATCCTTCTGTATCAAGTACAAAAAGTGATATAATATTAGCGACACATCCCGGTACAAAATGACAGTCATGTAACAAAAGTGTCCCATTCGGTAATGAGATCTCGCATACTCCCACTGCAACTGCATCCAAAGAGTCTCCACTCCCGAATCGCAACTGCATCTCTCCAGGCTTCAGTTTCCTACTTTCCTTCAGCACCTGCAACGAATTGCAAATGTGAATGGGACAAGCAGAATCTAAAATCCAGCTGGATGTAACGGCTTCACAAGCCAAAGATAAATCAATAACTGGAAAAATAAAAGTACCTGATGTAGAAGCTCTGTCTCTCCTCACTTGGGCAATGTAATCAGGACAGTTCCTTTTCCAGTGCCCAACTTTGCCGCAGTGGTGGCATTTGTCTTCAGAAGCCCTTTTGGGCTTTGCAATCTTCGCCTGCTGTGGAGGACCGAAGGCCTTCTTCTTCTTCCCTTTCTTCTTCTTTCCCTTGGACCATCCTTGGGAAGAAGCCGAAAGAGAAGTAGATCTAGGTGGGCGAGTCGGTACTCCCTTCTTCAGATCCTCTTCTGCCGTGAGCAACATCCTATGTAGCTCCTGGTAGGTGCAGACTGTCCCGTGCATGTTGAAGTACATCACAAACTGGCGGAATGAAGCTGGCAGAGAACCAAGAATGACACTCCTACCGAGAATGTCATTCAGGATGAGATTATGTTGCCTCAATTGATCGATCAAATCGATCAGTTGAAGAACATGTGGGCTAACACTTTGCCCCTCATCCAGACGCGCATGGAACAGTTCCATGGCGACCTTGTGAACAATAACCTGTTCCTGGTTCTCGAACGATTGTCTTAATCGCGTTATCATACTATAGGAATCTGATGTTCCATAGTATTGTTGCTTGAGTTTCGGAGAGAGCGAACTAAGAATGTATGATTTAACCCTTAAATCATCATTCTTCCAAGCTTCAAAAACTTGGCGTTCCTCCTCCGAGCATCCTCACCCACTGCAAGGGGTAAAGGACCCTCAAGAACATAACCCAACTTTTCGGAATCGAGGACAATCCTCAAATCCAATTCCCAGTCTGCAAAGTTCTCAGCGCTTTTCAGTTTGTTCGCATCTAACATACGCGCAAACTGGTTTGTGGATTGACCCGCCATCGCAAATCTATCATATAGATCACGAAAAACGGTTAGCAGAAATAAAGCAGTTTCATATAATATCAAAAGCATAAACTAGATCATGGATTTTTAATCTAATATGCCCCTCCCATAAATCATGCAATACTGTAATCCCAAAACAGAATACAAATATTTAATAATTAAATTAAATATAAATAGTAAAAGTGGATCCCGTGAATATATTTCGGCTCACAGCAGAGGCACGGTCTCGCCTACGTATATTCATCAGGTAGACAACTCATTTGTCAATCATTCACTAATGACTCCTAAGTACCCGGTCCTGGCCGTTTCTCGTTGTCGCTGCGAAGGCAGGCCCACAAGGAGACGTACCAAGGTTAAACTCGCCAATGATAAACTCAAGTTACTTACGTAATCCTGACAGCTAGGGCACGTTCAGAATTCCGCTTTCGCTTGAATTTATCTAGTATCTGATATACATCCGGTATAAATAAATCTTTATCGGCTACACCCTCACAGCAGAGGCACGGTCGATGTAGTCACAAAGAAGTATTCATAAACCGTATTGACAAGACGGACCATATAACATGCATCAAATACATAATTACATTAAACCTTATTATTAGGGATTTTCCGCTAAGTGTCATACACCCTAAATCTAACCAGTTTAGATCCTAATAAGCATGCATAAAGTCAAGAAAACATGATTAAACATTGATTCAATGAAGGCTAATCATATTAGGTGGCCTAGAATCAGACTCGCTCTGATACCATTTTGAGGGGTTATTTAGGGGGTGAATCAGAGTAACGCAGCGGAAGCGGTGAAAATCCGTTTTTCAGATTTCAAACCTTTCTTGGATATATTAATAAACATATTTATTTAATATTCCAATATTCAAATTATGAAATAAAATTTCAAATGAATCAAATTCAAGTGAAATTACCAAATTACCCTTATATGGTATTTTGTCATTTTAGTCCGAAATTGATCCAATCAATTTTGATGATTCTAAATCATTTCTAAGATGAACTTAGCATGTTCAAACATCAAACACCAAAAGCTACAAAAAACCCCAAATTGGATCCTTGGCCGAGAGCACCATTTGGTGTCCAAGTTTGACCATTTGGTCATTTCATGCTTCAAAACTCATCCAATGAAATCCAATCAACATGAAACTTTGCATGCATCATATACACACCCAAATGCTCCAACATATATGAAAACCCCCAAATTTGGAATAGTTATAAACCCTAATTTTTCAATTTCCCACAAATTGGACAAATTAGGCCAATTACATTAAATCAAATGTTTCAATCATCATCATCTTTCATCCAATTCAGTCTCAACACAATGAACAACTCAAGATCAAATCTAGGTCATTTAAGAGTGGGTCAACAACTCTAGAATAGCAACTTGGTTTCATAAACCTTACAAAAGTGTTTATTACTACAATAGTTAAACACTTTATTCATTACACATGCTCTACAACTTCACCAACTTTCCATCAACAAAAACAAAAAGAACAAAGAAAGAAATAACCTAAGGATATCATAGATGGAGCCTAGATCCTAAGGAACATTTTCCTTACTAATAGTAAGTTGGAGAAAACTTACTAAAATCAAGCTTTCCTTGTTTTTCTTTTCTTTCTCAAACTTCCTTCAAGCTTTCTTCAATGGTGTTTGTTTTTGATAAAGTGTATTAGGTTAAGTTAATGAAAAGCAAATGAAAACAATTTATACTTGTCAAATATTAGCCTTGGCCGAAATTTACAAGACCAAAATACAAGTTTCATTTCAATTTTCATTTCAAATGCATTTAGTCAACTTTATAAATATCTAAAAACTTTATGGATATTTATTTTGGTCAACAAATGCAACTAACATCATTAACTTTTAATATCCTAACATAAGATATTTATATTTTAATTAATTTAATCATTTAACAATTAAATAATCAATTAATTAATCAAATACAAATATATTAAATATATGTTAATATTTACATTAAATATTAAAAAAATATATTCATTTAGGAAATAAGTCAATAACTCATTTTGACTATTAATTATGTGTATTTAAATTTCAAGTATTAAATGTAAATACACATAATTAACAAATGACTACTAGTCTCTTAGCATGTATCTTGCGTTTAACCATTAAACGACTTTATAAATAATCAATATTATTTTTATTGTTGCTCTAGTGTCACGAGTATGTTTCATTATTGAGACTCTCTAGGTTCAGGTATATCCTCACGAAATCAATTTCATGTCCATAATCTATCCACCCGTAGCTATATGACGATCACGGATAATCTCGCTAAACCTACAGGTCGAGGTCATCGCAAATGTATAATTCCTCCTCCAGGTATCCGGATAAATCCCGAGATTTAAAATATAGATATGTGTTTGTTTCTATAAGGTCCCAAGATCAAACAAGACATGAAATTATGTGTGAACACATCAACGGAGGTAGCGGAATACTCACATTGATCGGTTGAGTCGATTTGGAGACGATTCAAGCCCAAAAACGCACTGCCTTTCACGCCCACTGCATGCAGTCCACTGCCCTGCAAAACAGAAAATTGGGTGAAGAAACGGAGCTCCAATCTTCGTCGGATGGATCCCGTCTCATGGGGGAACCTCCCTACCACCTTCGCAAGACTTGTAAGTGTGCTAGCACTTGATTTCTCACCATGAGAAACCACTCTTGCTTCCCATTAGCTCACGCCAAACTGGTTCAAAACCAGTGAAGAAATGCTTCCATTGCCGTGAGAGGAAGAGAGAGTTTGAGAGAGAAATGTGTAATGGTTTTGTTAATTAAAATGATTTACCAAAAATCAATTTATATTTATGCCATAATTCATTAAATTAATAATAAACTTATGACACAAATTCATGCAAAGGCTTAGAGTGTCAAACACTTCATTTCCATGCAATATCATTGAGTGCATTGTACACAATCTCCATGCAATGCATTAGAGTGTCAAATAAGCATAATATGACATGTGTCAAAGTTAATGCATATCTTGACATGTGTCATGTGGGCCCCACACGTTTCCCAATGAAAGTGGGCCCACGTGCACTCACGCGTTCGGGTTCGATATTTCCGAAATACCGAGCTTACGTCGCGACGTTAATTCAATCGAATTTAAATAAATATTACGCCTGGCGAAATTATTATTTACGTCGCTAACGAATTAATTCCGAATTAACTCGTTTGCCCGAATTAAAATCTAATTTTAATTCCGCGTCGAAATCTAATTTCGTTTAATATATCGAATATATTAATTCATCGATTAATTCCAAATTAATCGTTCTCTCTCTTTAGACGACATTTTATCCCGGATAAAATATCTCCGTTATTAATCCTAGATTAATTTTCTCTCTCTTCTATTATAATCCCAGATTATTCAAGAGTGCGAGTAGTGCGTCATCGGTGGATTATCGGGAAGCGACCCATGAGATCGATCCCGGATAATCTGGCAGTAAATACGGTCGTCGGAGTATCCGAATCACGTACGTACCAAGTACTCGTTCTACTCTAATTTACGAGACAAGGTCGACTCCTAGCAAAGCACCAAGTCTTCCCAGGTTCTCCGGACATATTCATCAAGAATATCTAGATCTGTATCAAGCGTAGTAATACAAATGTATTGTGCATATCGGCCCAGTATCGGATGGTCACGTGCTAGGGCTGGGGCTGGATAAGTGTCTGCCCCGTCCGAAACACATATCGGATGTCTGGTAACTAGTCTCTATAATCGGATATTCATGACCTGGTCATAATATCCGATTGGATGCGCATCACTAAAGAGCACTAATACCGTATCCTGCGTGACATCATCTCCATTATGACTGGAGTGATACTTCCGTCTCGACATCACATCCAATACACTACGACTCTCTGATAAACCCAGAAGTGGTGAACACAGAACCAGTTAAGATCCCCCAACCACAAAACCAAAGTTTACCGATTGTCGTAAGTATTAGCGATGTAAGTCTCAGTTTAAGACTATACACACCTACCTTGATTTCGGCCTCCCATAGACACCTAGTCATAATACCAATGGGATTCCGAAGGGTCTATCCAGAGCGAAGCTGTTTCCCTTACCATCGGTGAAACACGACCTCCTATCGCACTTGCATAAGTATCCAATACTTATATATATGAGAACTATGCCGTTGTGCCCTCACAACGCGCACAAGTGCAATACTAGCCTATTCCGCATTATCGATGTCCAGTCTCGATAATACTACGGCTAGGGATATTTAATGATTATCCTTCGTGGATTGATACTGTCTCATATCATCTCAATCCAGGAACTAATCATAGGGACCTCTCTTCATTTATATATCTAAGGGTGATCTAATCACAAATGATGAGAGTGCAATTTCCTTGTTACATAGTTAATTTGCTACAACAACACAATGATCTGTGCAAATAGTGACGCTATGGGTCATTTTGTCCAACAATCTCCCACTTGGCACATTGCGAGTCACTCAAGTGTCCTACACCTGAACTATGTACGGTTCGCTCAAATTGCTGAGGAAAGGTTTTCGTCAGCGGATTTGTTTGATTATCGTTGACGCGATTTATACGATCATCACATCGCCACGATGTATGATCCGAACGAATCAGATGATATAGAAGTATATATCTGGATCGTCGATGAGACCTTTAATTCCTTAGCCTGTGCTGACGCCTAGCTCAGCTGCTAACAGAACTATATCTAATCTAATTAGATTTATTTTTGATCCAAATGGCTTCTATTGCTGCTTCAGCTGCAGCAATAATCCGCATTTGTTGTTTATTCGGCAACAGTTATCTTGCTTGGAAGATTTCCAGCTCACTGTCCCGTTATTCAAACTTTATAGTACCGCAGTATTTAATTGTTTTGGAAACTTGCTGCAGTGATCCCAGTCACTTCAAGTTCTCCTTCTCCATAGTTAAAAGATAGCATCTTTAGTTCTCAGAGATACTAACAGATGTTCTTAACTTCAATCCAGTGACTGTCACTTGGATTGACCTGATTGTGACTCCATATGCTTGAAGCGTATGAGACACCAATACAAGTACATTTTAAATGTACAATTTCCCAGAGAGTGTTAACAACTCCAAATCTATCCCAGTAGATCTTTTTTCCTCTAATAAAGGTTGTTACTCCCAAGAATTCTACGGAGAATATCTATTGAAAGCCAAGCTTTCAACAATAGCTTTATGGGAATTTCACTGTCAGTGCGCTCTCCCACTAACCTCCTTATATACACAAGAATTATTTCGTTTTGAGTCAAATCATAAACCATTATGATTATTTCAAAACGACAGTTCCAAGAACCTTATGCTTGCATCAATCCAAACATGGATCGAATAACCCGCAAACCTTGTTTGTCGGTTATACAAAATCGTCAGGATGTTGTAAACATCCTCCAAAAGGTTTCCTTTTCAGGAAAGCGATTTTGATTTGTAACTACATATTTCATAAATGAAATATATAGTTATCAATAAGCATCTTCAAAATGGATTTACCATGGCAACATGTAAAAGGTTGAACCGTTATTAACATAATGTTGATAACGATACCTTTCGTCAAAACCTTAGCTTTGCACGTTGGTATGTTGCCTTCCATGTATGTCTTCCTTGAAGACGTTTAACGTACCATAGGCACAATGCCTTGTGGTACAACAACTAGTATCCAAACATAGTTGTTATACATGGAATCCATTTCGGATTCATGGCACTTTGCCATAACAGGGAGTCGATACCTCGTATCACTTCCTTATAACGTAGTCGGATGGTACACCTCCATAAGATTGACATCTTTATGAGGTTAGATCAGAAACCCATACCCTAGGTTGTTTTCTGACTCTATCCAATCTACGAGTTTCTTGTGTATTTGAAGATTAATGGTATAGTTTCATCATAGATGAACTATTTGTGTTCCATTACGGACTTCGTGCCTTGAACAGTATACTCTCGATTTTCATCGAGTATCACTATCCTCCCACTGACCACTGCATATCGGTATTCCTCTCAGGAAAAACCGCATGGTGAGCAACAATTACATTGTTCTCATGTGAGATATATAAGTACTATACTTAAGGTTTCCCTTAGGATAACTTATATTGACACTTATCCAATTTGGGTCTTTTAGTTTGGTATCATCCAAACGTTATGCCTGGCATACCCAAATTATCAGGAATGAGAAACCACGTTTCTTTCCTGTTCATATCCTATATGATATCTGTCAAACAGATTTATATGGAACCTTATTCCAAATAAGTTTTTGCACTGTTAATACATATCCTCTTGAAGGAAATAGTAGCTCAGAGCGACTCGTGATAAACCTTATCATGTCCAACAAAAATTCGGTTTTTGGTTCGGACATACCGTCTAACTGACGTGTCTCGGGAGGAGTCCTCATCTGAAAGAATACCATACTCTTTCATGTATGTATGAAACTTACTGCTTAAGTATTTTCCATTACGGTATTACCGTGGCGGAATAATACTATAGCCGATCTGTTTGTCTATTTCGTGTCGAAACTCTAAAAGTTTCCGATTTGTGTTCTTCAAAAGAAACACATAACCACAACGTGATGTCACATCCGTTAAGGTCACGAAATATTCATGTTAACATCTAGCTTAGCTAGATATGGGCCCACTTACTTCACCATGAATAGGGCTAACAGATCGGTGGCACTTTTACTATTACCAAGTAAATAGTATTTTAGGTATTTAACCTAATAAACTAGATTCGTAGACCTTATTTGAATAGTCAAATCAGTCCTAGTACCCACTTCTCAAAAGTACGGATATACGAGTCTTGTTTAATTGTGTCCTAGACAACAATGCCACAAATAAGTCTCCATTGATCAAATCAATTTGAGCTATTTATTTGTCATTTATATGTTTGAGATTTTATTTATATTCAAAATATAATTATGTTATTTACATCCAATGTATTTATCTCAGTATCACTTTATATAATGAAACACTTTAGTGTTCTAGAATATAAAGGTTTTATCCGCATTGGATTAAACACTGATATAGAGATAATGTCTCTAGTAAAACTAGTTACATAATAACATTTCCTAATTTAGGTACCTGCCCAAAGGGTAGTTCCCAACTTAGGTATTTACGGTCGAAACAGCGACTTTCGTTCCCGTTTCCAATCCGCAAGAAATCTCGGCTTGAAGCCAGTATCCAGCTCACAGCGGATTCTGAACTCAATACATATATGTATTATGTACCACACTAAGTATTTAAAATTCAATTTCAATACTAGTAGTGAACATAACTTTGACAAATATTTTTAAAGTTAGAGCTTCGCCCTTTCTTTAATTCCTTCGTGTCTTCCATATCCAAATGGTAGTCACTTTGGGATATGTCAATTATCCTTTTCAATATTTCACAAACCACCTGGGTTTTAGAATATCGAAATGATGTGCACCTTGTGCTACATGCCCAATTGCAAACTTTGACTTTTCTCCACTAGAATAGTCAAATCATTCTTCAAGAATTATTTAATTGCAATTTTAATACTTTTAAATCTAAAGATAGATTTATTATAAGTATATTAATTAAGCACTAAAGTCATCATCACATAAATCTTCCAAAGACTTTATGCTCTACTATTTGCTTAATAATGGGCTTAGTCATAATAAGTTATTTATCAAATAAATTAACCTATTATTAATTCCAATTGAAAATTAAATCATTTAAAACATTTAATCCAAGGATTATATATTTTAAATATTCAACCTTTCAATTCTATCTTGATTTAAATAGTCCAACTATTTAATCAATTTTAATAAGGTACTATTTATTATAATGATTACAATAATCCAATTATTTAATCAACTATAATTTTAATATTGATTACTATAATCCATTTATAAAATCAACTATCATTTTAATTCAATTATATTGATTACTATAATCCAATTATAAAATCAACTATATATTGAATAAGTTTGTATATAGTCCAACTATATATTTTTAAAACAACATGAAATATTAGTCCGACTAATACTTTTAATTAATATGACGAGTAAAATAAAAATGAGCGTGTTTAGCGAGTATTTGAACGAATGTTGCAAATTCAATACTTGCCTCCCACTATTTTTCGTCGAGCCTCTAACCCTCTGTGGAGTACTCGGGAAACCGCGTTTCCTAGTGGGCTAGGATCCTATTAAATAACATACAACCTTGACTTTGGCCAACAAGCTGTATGCTATTTAACTAGGTAGATCTCACAGATCAATTGGATCCAATCCAATTCCTAGATCCGGTTAGGTGGACATCCAAGTCCTAAACATATTACTTATGCCAATGTATCTAATACATTTTCCTATCCTTATCCTCTGAATCATCTAGGCCTTGGCTTTGGCACAACAAACCTAATGATCCCAGTCAAGCGCGGACCCATTGACATGGAAGCTTCGTAATCAATGTCGTTGGACAAGAAGTGGTCTTGACTTTGGCCAACAAACCACAACTTGGACAAGACACCAATATGGAACAAAGCCTCGTGATTAAAACACATCTTCGAAGGACAAGGGCTTGACTTTGGCCAACAACCCCTGCCAATCTCGGATCTTGAGTAAGAATCACTCAATGGAAGGAAATAAACGCTTGATATTTAACGAGGGTTTTTCGCGTGCAAATTGGCTACCAATTTAATTATCTTTGTTAAGGTCTCATCATCATACACCCTTAAACATGCATTCTAAATACATAATAAAGCGAGTATGAAAATAAATTAATAACGATATGCGGATGGATACTTAACACATTGATCCTAGATCAAATCTCTCTCTTTCTCACTCAAGCTAGCACTTGTACTACTTCACTTCTACCCTTCACTACACTTCTAAAGAAACCTCATATACATAGAGGGGAATAGGTGAGAAGAGAATACAAAGAGAAAGAAGGTGATAAGGCTGGACACGCAGGTCCAATTTAATAAATCGAATTTATTACAACAATTTCTAAAATTGCCCACCCGACTAATATCCATCCGATATACATTATTCATTCTACACAACCATGTATTCACACATACAAGCATGCTATCAATCAATCTAATCAAATTAATTAATCTGATAATTAAGTGATCATCCAATGTTCAAACAACGATTTGATTTTGTTCGAGTCAAACTCGTTTTTGCGAATAAGTACTCAAAGTACGAATTCATGAATTAAATTAAACTACATAATTAAATCCAATTTAACATGTATTATATAATTAATTCAATTCAATTCCAAATTGAATATTGCACTTTATATAATAAACCTTTTACGATTTAAATTCCAAATTCAATCGTGTCGGATCTCAAAGTCCGATTAACGTCCAACGTCAATTTAAGTCGTCTAAGGGGCTGAATTAATTTCTTCTTAGGCATGGGCTTCGAAACCAAAGCCCAATAGTGGGATCACCCAAAATGCCTTAGAAATCAATTTCGGCCCATTAGGCCCAATTAAACATTAAAGGTTCATTAGTCGCAATTGGGCTTTATGGTTAAGGTTTTGGGCCCAATTGGATCCAATCCACTTGGCCTAAACCAAACTTGATAAATCAAGCCCAATAGGGCCCAATTACAACTAAATTCTAATTTCCAAAATTAGGCCCAATAATTAAATCCAAAAATCCAATTTTCACAATTTAATTACCAAAAGTGCATTACGATGATTAATGACCTAAATCGATATTTCCGAAGCACCAAATTAGTCCAATTAATCATGCTTAATTCATTATCACATGTCAAACACACATAATGAAAAATCAAACCCATAAACATGCTTGCTAAGTCTCGGCCAAGGAGGGATTTTGTGTCCGATTCGGTTTCGATCCAATCGAACCTACAATCGACATTAAATCACCCTCCGATTTGATTTCACACACATCCAATGTCACAAAACCAAAAAAAAACAACCAAGACATTAAGGGCATATACCATTCGGCCAACACATGGAATTTAGGGTTTATGTTCAATTCAAAGTATAATCCAATTGACATTAAATTAACATCATCCTACATGATTTTAACTCATCCAATGAATTAAAAATCAACAAAATTCCAATGATTCAAAATCAATATTGTATTCGGCCAAGGCATATAATTTGGGGAAAATAATTCCAAATCATTTTTCATCAAATTAGTCCAACCAAAATGAATTTAAACATGTTATAAGCATACTCAAACATTCAATTCATTCAAATCATGCTTAACAAACATTTACCCAAATTTTAAGCCCTACAAATTTCATGCTTGCAACTTTAGCTCATGATGCCATTGTTGGTTTTCTATAAGGTCCCAAGATCAAACAAGACATGAAATTATGTGTGACACATCAACGGAGGTAGCGGAATACTCACATTGATCGGTTGAGTCGATTTGGAGACGATCAAGCCCAAAAACGCACTGCTTTCACGCCCACTGCATGCAGTCCACTGCCCTGCAAAACAGAAAATTGGGTGAAGAAACGGAGCTCCAATCTTCGTCGGATGGATCCCGTCTCATGGGGGAACCTCCCTACCACCTTCGCAAGACTCGTAGTGTGCTAGCACTTGATTTCTCACCATGAGAAACCACTCTTTGCTTCCCATTAGCTCACGCCAAACTGGTTCAAAACCAGTGAAGAAATGCTTCCATTGCCGTGAGAGGAAGAGAGAGTTTGAGAGAGAAATGTGTAATGGTTTTTGTTAATTAAAATGATTTACCAAAAATCAATTTATATTTATGCCATAATTCATTAAATTAATAATAAACTTATGACACAAATTCATGCAAAGGCTTAGAGTGTCAACACTTCATTTCATGCAATATCATTGAGTGCATTGTACACAATCTCCATGCAATGCATTAGAGTGTCAAATAAGCATAATATGACATGTGTCAAAGTTAATGCATATCTTGACATGTGTCATGTGGGCCCCACACGTTTCCCAATGAAAGTGGGCCCACGTGCACTCACGCGTTCGGGTTCGATATTTCCGAAATACCGAGCTTACGTCGCGACGTTAATTCAATCGAATTTAAATAAATAATTACGCCTGGCGAAATTATTATTTACGTCGCTAACGAATTAATTCCGAATTAACTCGTTTGCCCGAATTAAAATCTAATTTTAATTCGCGTCGAAATCTAATTTCGTTTAATATATCGAATATATTAATTCATCGATTAATTCCAAATTAATCGTTCTCTCTCTTTAGACGACATTTTATCCCGGATAAAATATCTCCGTTATTAATCCTAGATTAATTTTCTCTCTCTTCTATTATAATCCCAGATTATTCAAGAGTGCGAGTAGTGCGTCATCGGTGGATTATCGGGAAGCGACCCATGAGATCCCCGATAATCTGGCAGTAAATACGGTCGTCGGAGTATCCGAATCACGTACGTACCAAGTACTACGTTCTACCGATTTACGAGACAAGGTCGACTCCTAGCAAAGCACCAAGTCTTCCCAGGTTCTCCGGACATATTCATCAAAGAATATCTAGATCTGTATCAAGCGTAGTATACAAATGTATTGTGCATATCGGCCCAGTATCGGATGTCACGTGCTAGGGCTGGGGCTGGATAAGTGTCTGCCCCGTCCGAAACACATATCGGATGTCTGGTAACTAGTCTCTATAATCGGATATTCATGACCTGGTCATAATATCCCGATTGGATGCGCATCACTAAAGAGCACTAATACCGTATCCTGCGTGACATCATCTCCATTATGACTGGAGTGATACTTCCGTCTCGACATCACATCCAATACACTATGACTCTGATAAACCCAGAAGTGGTGACACAGAACCAGTTAAGATCCCCCAACCACCAAAACCAAAGTTTACCGATTGTCGTAAGTATTAGCGATGTAAGTCTCAGGTTAAGACTATACACACCTACCTTGATTTCGGCCTCCCATATACACCTAGTCATAATACCAATGGGATTCCGAAGGGTCTATCCAGAGCGAAGCTGTTTCCCGTACCATCGGTGAAACACGACCTCCTATCGCACTTGCATAAGTATCCAATACTTATATATATGAGAACTATGCCGTTGTGCCCTCACAACGCGCACAAGTGCAATACTAGCCTATTCCGCATTATCGATGTCCAGTCTCGATAATACTACGGCTAGGGATATTTAATGATTATTCCTTCGTGGATTGATACTGTCTCATATCATCTCAATCCAGGAACTAATCATAAGGACCTCTCTTCATTTATATATCTAAGGTGATCTAATCACAAATGATGAGAGTGCAATTTCCTTGTTACATAGTTAATTTGCTACAACAACACAATGATCTGTGCAAATAGTGACGCTATGGGTCATTTTGTCCAACAATATGAACGTCAAATCTCTATCGGGATTATCCAGTCGACTATTCTATTAGCAATCTCAAAAAGAATGTTTAGAACTAACTTCTAAACTTACCACGGGCCCATGGTTTTATCTGATTGCTAATCATATGGACTACCTATGCTCTGGTACACAGAACTGACAGATCCTATCTTGACACACATAGGACACCCTGAGGATCTATCTACACCCAACGAACAGGCGGAGGTCTGATCTAAATGGATCGGTGACGTGACTGCCATCTAAGTGTAGAAGATGTCTCATGTGCCCACAATGGCATCTCAAGTCTAAGAATCACAAGTGCTACTCAACCCAAGAAGATTCTTATTGACGCTGGTGTACCATCCATTAAGAATCTTCGGTGAGTCGTTCGTGTGTTTATCCGCTATAAACACCCACACGTCTATACTAGTCTCCAAGACTAATGGTTCATTGAGAAACCATTGGAATCATATATTCCAGTATACGACATGTACGGTCTCAACGGGTTTACTATACTGACCAAGTAGTGTAAACCTTGACCAGGAACTGTCTGAGAATGACAACGTCATGATACGACTCAATGTCCGTTGCGACGCTTTTGCAACTGTACCATGACTAATCATTCTAAGGTCATTACGTCTTTACCATATAAAAGAATAGATTATATTATAGAAACTGCATATATTATTACTAATAATAATGTTTTACAGAAGTATTTAACAAAATACAACCGGGAATTGGCGCTCTGAGCACCAACCCCTACAAATATTTATATCGTTACCAGGTGAACGTGGACCAGGGATAGCAATGACATAAACATGAACGGATCCTTCATACATTTCCATGGAGGTAAGTTATATGGAATGACAATAACGGGCCAGATGCTATAAGAGTTGTACATATTCCCAAATGGGTTAAAACCATCAAAGGCAAGACCTAACCTGACATTGCGGGGGTCCTCAGCGAAACGGGGGTACATGTCATCAAAATTCCTTCCATTCGGTTCCGTCCGCAGGATGTCTAAGTATGCCCTCCGCACCGATCCTCTTTTCATGATGCCACATCATATCAGTCGCTGTGTGTCGTGACATGAACAATCTCTGCAGCCTAGGCGTTAAAGGGAAATATCGTAATATCTTTTGAGGCACTTTCTCTTCCCTATACCACGGACTTTGTACCGACTTTCACCACATATCGGACAATGTTCAAGTGATTCATACTCGGCACGAAATAATACACAATCAAACTTACAAGCATGAATGGATTCATACCCCATTCCCAGATCACGTAACATTTTTCTTTGCCTCGTAGTACGACTTAGGCAATTCGCTTCAACCGGTAACATTTGGGCCAGTAACTCTAACATCATATCGATACTTTTGTTGGTCATTCTGTTGATCACTTTAATGTGTAATAATTTCACAACGAAATTCAAGATCGACATTCCAGCACCTTCGAATGGAATTTTTTTGCCTCATCAAGTAGTTCACTAAATAAATTTTGATCATTTCCACTTAACACTGGCATGTCGCCACTAACACTATGACCAAGTTGTGGACCTGTAAGTCATGCAAAATATCGGCGATCTCATCGTTTGCAGGTTGATTGTAACTACTGCTCCCTTCGCCGACATCAAAAAACCGTGACTGAGAATGATACTGCTCACCGTGATAAATCCACGTACGGTAAGTTGGTGATATTCCTGGCATGTATAATGATTATGAACTTCATCTAACCGCTTCCTTCCTTTTCTATTCAAACAATTTGCACATGGACAACGAACACGACTTTCTGCATCAATGTTTTGCTTTGCGACTTCCATAAACTCAGACACTCCATTACGATATTCAACACTCAATCTATCCAGAGAGCTCATCCAATTTCTATCCATTTCACAGCAGAATACCTAAATATAATAATATAATTATTAGATATCATTTTACAGTAATCAACATTACTAATTCAGTAATACTTAATTTAAGCATATATATATATAAATATATATATATATATATATATATATCTATATATATATATATATATATATATTTGGTTGATAAATTAAATAGTTTACAAAAAAATTATATTTTATTATTAATATACTTACTCTACATATATGAATCATAAATCAATAACAAACAACATATAAACAACATATATAATCATATAAATTGAAAATAATAAAGAAATATGAAGAAGAATTACCTTATCGGAAATTGATTACAATTTTATTGAAAATTTTTAGGAGAGATGTGAGGCTGTAGAGGAGAAATTCTCAGATTTCAGAGGATGAAAATGAAGAGAATGAGAGAAAAAACAGAGGGGGAGAAGGGTTGGTGACCTCTGTATTTTAATCTATCTTTAGCGTCGAATTGAGTATTCGACGCTAATTGTTTCCTTTTTAGCGTCGAAACGGTTTTTTCGACGCTACATGTTTCCGTTTTTAGCGTCGAAATCGTTTTTTCGACGCAAATATAAACAATTAGCGTCGGATTTAATTTAGACGCGAAAGAATCAAGGACTGTCGGTGGAAGCTTCATAACTCTTTAGCGTCGAAAATTTGTTCGACGCTAAAAGTATTATTTTGGCGTCGAATATCACATTCGACGCTAATTGTTGCCGTTTTTAGCGTCGAAACTGTTTTGTCGACGCTAAATATCAAAAAGGTAGCGTCGAATTTAATTTAGACGCGAAAGAATCAAGGACTTGTTGGTGGAAGCTTCTTAACTCTTTAGCGTCGAAAATATTTTCGACGCTAAAAGTATTATTTTGGGCGTCGAATATTCAAATTCGACTCTAATTGTTGCCGTTTTTAGCGTCAAATTTAATTTAGACGCGAAAGAGTCAAGGATTTGCCGGTGGAAACTTCATACACCTTTAGCGTCGATATATGTTCGACGCTAAAATTATATTTTTGGCGTCGACTCCGTGTTTCGACGCTAAAAGTGTAATATTTGGCGCCAAAAATTATTGCAATATATAATTATTTAGCGTCGAATAATATTCGACGCTAAAGTTCTGTTTTTAGCGTCGAAATATAGTTTCGACGCTAAACATTAATATTCTGCGTCGAAGTTTTATTCCGTCGCTAAAAATATGACATATAGCGTCGTAACTGATATTCGACGCTAAAACTAACTTTTAACGTCGCATAATGTTTCGACGCTAAATATTTGGACGCTAAAAGCCATAATTCTTGTAGTGTCGGTAACAGTATCTTGCTTGGAAGATTTCCAGCTCACTGTTCCGTTATTCAAACTTTTTAGTACCGTTGTTACGACTTATAGTCATTTTTATCGGTTACGAAACTTGCAGCAGTGATCCCAGTCACTTCAAGTTCTCCTTCTCCATAGTATGAGACAGCATCCTTAGTTTCTCTAAGATACTCAAGGATGGTCCTAACATCAATCCAGTGACTATCACTTGGATTGGCCTGATTGTGACTCCAAATGCTCAAAGCGTATGAGACACCAGGTCGCGTACATTTATTAATGTACGATTTCTCGGAGAGTGTCAACAACTTTAAATCTATCATAATAGATCTTTATTCCTAGAATAAAGGTTGTTTCTCCCAAGAATTCTACGGATATTAGCAGAAGCAGAGTTACTTGAACAAGAATGAGCCTCGCAGAGATTTGAACAGTTAACATTACTGGATGAAAAGAGAATGAAGTCCTTATGTCTATGCAGTTATACCAGAAGAGGTTGGCTCGAGCATTCAACAAGAATGTGCTTCCTACCAAGATCAGAAAGGGTGATCTGGTACTTAAGCAGTCGAAGCCGTCGATGACACACCGCGAGGAAAGTTCAGGCCCAACTGGGAAGGACCCTACATAGTCCAAAAATTATGGGAAACGGGGCAGTGAGACTGTCAGATTTGGAAGGAAATGAGTTCACCGAGTTGATCAACGTGGACATATTGAAGTAGTATTTTGCCTAACGAAGAGAAGGCCGAGCGATAACCAGGGGACTAGCGGAAGACCTAACTCAACGGAATAGGAAAGTAATTCATGCATGCATACATACACGTAACATACTTGCATTACTTTTTATGTTTGTTCTGTTTGGTATTTACAGGTTTCAAAAAGAAAGAGAAAGCGGCAAATGTAAGCCAACCAGAATCAGCAACACATCAGTATCAGTTTCGGGGATGAATCCCAAGGTTGAGGCCCACATCAGTATCAGTTTCGGGAATGAATCCCAGGGTTGAGGCCCATATCAGTATCGGTTTTTGGGAATGGATCCCAGGGTTGAGGCCCATATCAGTATCAGTCGGGAATGAATCCCAAGGTTGAGGCCTATATCAGTATGAGTTTCGGGAATGGATCTCAGGGGGCGAAGCCCGCACTATCAGCAGTTGAAAGGAGGAATCCTAGTGGAGTGAAAAAAAAAAGTGAGAGAGAAGTCCTTGATGGTTAGGTATATATCCGGTGATGACATTGTTTGCTGTAGGGTGAAACCTTAGAAACGATAAGTACAAGATGTGCTCTCATCCGATATTCTGAGTGGTTGATCTCGGCTAGACTCGCGAGCACTTTTACATGATCTTAGCAGTATAAGCCTGAATAGTCGACGAGATGACTAGTTGAAGAGATGGGCGGATCAGTGAATGACCGTTTGCCTAGATGTCCATCCTGGTTTACTTATGTTACGATATGTGATATGGTTGGAAACGAAAAAAAAAAGTCTCTGAAAAGAAAAGAAAATAGACCACCTATAACCGATAAGCGTGAAGCTACCAATGAGCGAGTATTAGGACCACCATGAGGAGAAATGCTACCTTAAATGGTAGGTGTGTCGAAAAAGAGAAAAAAGAAAAGAGAAAAAGAAAAAGAAAATAGAAAGAGACGAAAGAAAAGAAGAAGAACCATATCATATTGAGTACGAACGAGTAATTGCAGAATATGGTCAAGACATCTCGGTTGGTTAGACCCATTGATCCAATTCTCCGAGACAAAATCATCGAGTTGGCTTACTTAAGGATTAAGCCGCGAAAGAACCTTGGCACACACACACTTGGAGTATAGTTCAGATCACTTATTCACATGGTTGGGTTTGAGTATATCAAGTACTTTAAAGGTTCTCTGGTTTCAACACTAAACATCATTTGAGGATGAAAATATGTTTAGCTATCAGGGATTATCTCGTGAGAGGCAGTATAATGTGTTAGTATGTAACATCACATCAGGAGATCTACCTTGATATAATGAAAGCAGCAAAGAACAGTAAAATAAATCGAGACTGGGGGCGACCAGTCTACCCTTTCTCATACAGCACGGTTCGGGAATGAACCATCACATCAACAATGCCTTATGGATGAGGTTCAGTATGCTGGGAATAACATTCCGAGGATAGAGCATGGGCCGAGGTGTTGGGTTTCTATTAAGTCCCAAGATCGATTTCAAGCAATAAATTATGTGCGAATACAACAATGAAATATGGCAGAATCATACTTACATAGATCGGATTTGGTGATGCGAGGAACTACAAAAATCTTCAAGCTTTAACTCCATGTAGATCACGGTTTTGGCTTGATTTTGTGCTCCATGTTTTCGGTCCTTCAAGCTCCAAGCTTGGTGTGCATTCCATGCCCACAGGTGGGTTTCCCTATCACATTCGTAAGACCTCTAAACTGTGCTAGCACCTCAGAAAAATTTATAGCAAATCTTTCCCTTTGGCTCCTCCTCATTCTCGGTAATTGCAGAAATTTTGAGAAGAAAATGGCCCAAGGCCGTGAGGTTGAAGAGAGTGAGAGAGATGGTGTGTTTTGTGAGTTGTGTATATAATACACAAAATGAAAAAGTCAAATACCAAAATATTAAATAGTAAATGTCTTTCAAAAATCACTTTAGAGTGTTTCACACTCAAGCATCATTTCTCTCATCAACTTCCATCAATCAAAGTGACTAAAGTTGACAAGTGATGTGACGCGTGATGTGACTTGTGGGCCCCACTCGATTCGAAATGCGAGCTGGCCCGCAAACACTCCCGGGCTTGAATTTGCTAATTTCGAATTAACGAATTTTCCGTTGCGACGTAATTAAATCAAATTTAATTAAATAATTGTGCCTAGCAAAATTACTATTCACGTCGCTAACGAATTAATTCTAAATTAACTCGTTCGCCCGAATTAAAATCTAATTTTAATTCCGCGTCGAAATCCAATTTCGTATAATATATCGAATATATTATTTTATCAATTAATTCCAAATTAATCGTTTTCTCTTTTTAAATAATATTTTAGCTTAGATAAAATATCTCCGTAATTAATCCCAAATTAATTTTCTCTCTCTTATAATTAATCCCAGATTAATAAAGTGCGAGTCATACGTCATCGGTGAATATTCGGGAAGTGACCCATGATATCCCCGGATATGTTGGCAGTAAATCCGGTCATCGGACTATCCGAACACGTACGTATCTAGTACTACGTTTTTACCGATTTACAAGACATGGTTGGCTTCTAGCAAAGCATCGTGCCTTCCCAATTCTCCAGAAATATTCTTACTGGAATATGTGATATATACCAGGCTTAGTATACGTAGTATTGCGTATTTCGATCCAGCATCGGATGTCACGTGCAAGGCCTGGGGCTGGAATTGTGTCCGCCCCGTACGAAGCATATATCGGATCTCTGGTAACTAGTCTCTATAATCGGATAATCATGACCTTGTCATATTATCCCGATGACTGCAGTACATAAGAGCGCCAGTTCCGTATCCTACGTAATCATCCTCTCCACTATGACTGGAGTGATACTTCCGTCTCGACATCACACCCAATACACTACGATTCTCAATATACCCAGAAGAGGCGTACACAGAACCTGTTAAAACCTTAGACGACCAAAACCAAAGTATATTGATTGTCGCAAGTATTAGCGGTGCAAGTCTCAGGTTAAGACCAAATACACCTACCCTGATTCGGACTTCCATAGACACATAGTCATACTACCAATGGAATTCCGAGGGGTCTATCCAGAGCAAAGTTGTTTCCGTACCATCGGTAAACACAACCTCCTATTACACTTGCATGAGTATCTTATACCCAAATACGTGAGAACTATGCCGTTATGCTCCCATAACGCGAACAAGTGTAATACTAGTCTATTACGTATTATCGATGTCCAATCTCGATAATACTCTGACTAAGGATATTTAATGATTAAACCTTCGTGGATTGATATTGTCTCATATCATCTCAATCTGGAACTAATCATAAGGACATTTTATCATTTATACATCTTGGTAATCTTATTACAAATGATAAAAGAGCAATCTCCTTTGTCACATAGTTAATTTGTACAACAACACCATGATCTGTACAAATAGTGATGCTATGGGTTATAACTGTCCAACAATCTCCCACTTGGCCTATAGCCAATCACTCAAGTGTCCTACACCTGAACTATGTACGGTTCGCTCAAACTTTTGCTGAGGAAATGCTTTCGTCAGCGGATTTGCATAATTATCGTCTGATGCGGTTTATTCGATCATCACATCTCCACGATGTATGATCTGAACGAATCAGATGTATAATTGAAGTATATATCTGGATCATTGATGAGACTATTAATTCTTTAGCCTGTGATGTAGCCTAGCTCAGCTACTAACAGAACTATATCTAATCTAATTAATTAGATTTATTATCGATCCAAAAGGCTTCTATTGCTGCCTCAGCTGCAGCAATAGTCCACTTTTGTTGTTTATTCGGTAACAGTATCTTGCTTGGAAGATTTCCAGCTTACTGTTTCGTTATTCAAACTTTATAGTACCGTTGTTACGACTAAAAGTCATTTTTATCGGTTAGGAAACTTACAGAGGTGATCCCAGTCACTTCAAGTTCTCATTCTTCATAGTTTAAGACAGCATCCTTAGTTCTCTAAGATACTAAAGGATGTTCTTAACATCAATCCAATGACTATCACTTGGTTTGCCCTGATTGTGACTCCATATGCTTAAAGCGTATGAGACACCAGGTCGCGTATATTTATTTCATGTACGAGTTCTCGGAGAGTATTAACAAATTATAATCTATCCCAGTAGATCTTTATTCCTAGAATAAAAGTTGTTTCTCCCAAGAATTCTACGGAGAATTTTTCATGAAAGCCAAGCTTTCACCGATTGTAATATGGGAATATCATTTCCAAGAAATGACATGTCAACATTACTTAGGACATAACTTTCAGTGCGATCCCACTAACCTCCTTATATACACAAGAATTGTTTTAGTTTTTGAATTAAATCACACACCATTATGATTGCATCAAAACGATAATTCCAAGAACGCAATGCTTGCTTTAATCCATCCATGGATCAAATTAACTTGCAACCTTGTTTGCTCGTTTTGGTACGACAAAACCGTCAGGATATTGTAAACATCCTCTAAAAGGTTTATGTTAAGGAAAACAGTTTTGGCATTCAGCTGCTATATTTCATGAATGAAACATGCAGCATTAGCAAGCATTATCCAAATGGATTTAACCATGGCAACATTTAAAAGGTTTCGTCGTAATCGACACAATGTTGATAACGATACATTTTCGCTACAAGCCTAGCATTGTACGTTGGTATGTTGCCTTCCATGTTTGTCTTCTGGTACATCAACCAGTGTCCAAACTTGGTTGGTATACATGGAATCCATTTCAGACATCATGACACTTTTCCATTATAGGGAGTCGATACCTTGTATCACTTCCTCATACGTAGTTAGTTCTTATTCCTCAATAAGATTGACATCTTTATGAGGTGAGATCAGAAACTCATACCTCCCAGGTTGTTTTCTGAATCTCTCCGACTTACGTCGTTCTTGTGTATTCGAAGATTATTGGTATAGTTTCATCCTTGATGAACTATTTGTGTTCCATTAAGGAATCGGTGTCTGGAACAGTATTACTCTGATTTACATCGAGTTTTATTTTCCTCTCACTTACCACTGCATATAGGTATTCCTCTTAGGAAAACCGCATGGTGAGCAACAATTAAATTGTTCTCTTGTGAGTTGTATTAGTATTATACTTTGGTTACCCTATGATAACCTACAACTTAGGCACTTATCCGATTTGGGTTTTAGTTTGGTATCATCCAAACATATGCCTAGCATACCCAAATCTTCAGGAATGAGAAAACCTAGTTTTTTTCCTGTTCATATCTAATATGAAGTCTGTCAAACAGATTTTTATGGAACCTTATTCAAAAGAAGTTTTGCACTGTTTAAAGCTTATCTTTTGAAGGAAATGGTAGCTCAGAGCGACTCATGATTAACCTTATCATGTCCAACAAAATTCGATTACTCTGTTTGGACACACCGGCAAATTGACATGTTCCGGGAGGAGTCCTTATTGAAAGAATACTTTACTCTTTCAAGTATATGAGAAACTTATTGCTTAAGTATTTTCATTAAGGTCTAACCGTGATTCCTGTCGAAACTCTTTGACTTAATCAAAAGTTTCTGATTCGTGTTTCAAACGAAACACATAACCATAACGCAATGCCACATCCGTAAATGTCATGAAACATTTATATCCACCTCTAGCCTAGCTAGATATGGGCCCACTTACGTCACTATGAACGAGGGCTAACAGATCGGTTGCACTTGCATTTTTTACCAAGTAAAGGTGTTTTAGGCACTTTGCCTAATAATCTAGATTCGTAGACATTATTTGAATAGAATCAAATTTGTCCTAGTATCCACTCTTCGAAATTGTGGATATACGAGTCTTGTTAATTGTGTCCTAGAAACCAATGCCATAAATAAGTCTCAACTCATTTACTCAATTTGAGCTATTTGTTTGTCATATTATACGTTTGAGATTTATTTATATTCAAAATATAAATACTGTTATTCACATCTAATGTGGTTATCTCAATATCATCTTTATAAAATAAAACACTTTAGTGTTCTAGAATATAAAGGTATACCCGCAACGGGTTAAACCCTGATATAGAGATAATGTTCCTAGTCAAACTAGTTACATTGTAACAGTTCCCTAATTTAAGTACACACCCGAAGGGTAGTTCTTAAACTTACGTTTCTATGGTTAAAACAGCGACTGTCGTCCCGTTTTCGATTCGTAGATAGATCTCATCTGAAGTCAGTATCCTGCTTGTCAGCAGATTCTGTACATCATTTATTTATGTACCACATTTAGTATCTAAAATCCAATTTTAATACTAGTTGTGAACATGTTTATGACAAACATATTTGAAGTCGGAGCCTTGCCCGTCTTCAATTCCTTCATGTCTACCTTGTCCATACGGTAGTCGCGCTTCCAGTGACCCCGTTTGCCACAGTTTAGGTAGACATCTTGGGATATGTCATTTGTCTTCCCAGAAGATTATAATGATTTTGCCTTTGCCCTTTTTCACACTCCAGAAGACTTTGGCCAAGCCTTGGCCTTCTAGAATGTCGAAGTAAGGTGTGCCTTGCGCTTCTTGCCCTATTGCAAACTTTGGCTTTGTCTCCTTGAGTATAGCCATTAACTCTCCAAGAGTTTACTATTGCAATTTAGTACTTCTAAGATCTAAGGATAGATCTATGAAGATCCTTTAATTTCATTATCATACTATAATGATCTAATCCTTAGTTCTGAATAAGAAATTAAGGAGTCTTAGCAGAAAGCATAATGGATTAAGCACTAAAGTTATCATCACATGAATATTCCAAATATCATGTTCTACTATTTGCTCAACTCCGGGCTTAGGCTCGAGACGTCACTCCATCAAATAAAGTAACTTCTCGGTTTTCAGGACTATCCTAAGGTTTTATTCCCAATTTGAAAATTAAAGCCGTTTAAATACATTTTAACCTAGGATTATGTTTTAAACACTAATATTTCAATTTATCTTGATTCCAATAGTCCAACTATCGAATCAACGATTTTAGGTACAATTCATCATAATGATTACTATAGTCCAACTATATAATCAACTATAATTTAAATTAGTTAACTTCAATTATATTGATTACTATAATCCAATTATAAAATCAACTATTAATTGAAATTAGTTAATTCAAATATATTGATTACTATAATCCAATTATATAATCAACTATAAATGAAATAGTTTGAATACAGTCCAACTGTTTTATTTAAAACAACATTAAATATTAGTCCAACTAATATATTAATGTATATGACGAAAAATTTATTATGAGCGTGTATGGCAAGTAACTAAACGAATATTGCAAATTTAATACTTGCCTCCCAGTATTTTTCGGCGAGCCTCCAACCCTCTGTTGAGTACTCGGGAAACCTTGTTTCCTAGTAGGCTAGGATCACGTTAATAACACATAATTTTGACTTTGGCCAACAAATTGTATGACAATTAACTAGGTAGATCTCTAAAATCAATGGATCCCATCCAATTCCTAGATCCAGTAGGTGGACATCGGAGTCCGAAACATATATCATATATATGCCAATATATCCAATATATTGCCTAACCTTTTTCCTCTGAATCAATTAAGCCTTGGCTTTGGCACAACAAACTTAATGATCCCAGTTAAGCGGAACCCATTGACCATAGAAAGCTTCGTAATCAATGTCGATGGACAAGAAGTGATCTTGACTTTGGCCAACAAATCACAACTTAGACAAGACACTGATATGGAACAAAGCCTTTATGATTTAAACACATCCTCGACGGACAAAGGTCTTGACTTTGGCCAACAAACAATGCCAGTCTTGGATCTTGAGTAAGAATCACTCAATGGAAGGAAAAACGCTTAATATCTGTTGAGGGTTTTTTTTTGCGTAAATTGGCAACCAATTTATTATCTTTGTTAAGGTCTCATCATACACCCTTAAACATACATTCTAAACACATAATAAGGCACGTAAGTAAATAAATATAATAATGATATGCGGATGGATATGTAAACATTGTTCCTAGAATAAATCTCTTCATTTCCTCTCTCCCGCTAGCACAAGTATTACTTCTACCCAATTACATAACACTTCTAAAGAAACCTCATTTACATTGAGGGGAATAGGTGAGAAGAGAAATACACAGAGTCAAGAGGTAATAGACTGGACACGTAGGTCCAATTAATAAATTCTAAATTTATTACAACAATTCCAAAATTGCCCTCACCCATCAAATATCCATCCGATATATATTATTCATACATCGCATCCATGTATTCACACAAGCATGTTATCAATTAATCTAATCCAATTAATTAATCTGAATATTAATGACCATCCAATGTTCAAACAACGATTTGATTTTGCGCGAGTCAAACTCGTTTTGCGAATAAGTACTCAAAGTATGAATTCTTGAATTAAATTAAACTACAACATTAAATCCAATTTAAAATATATTTAATACTAATTTATTTATTTAATTCCAAATTAAATATTACACTTTATTAACGAACCTTTACGACTTAGATTCTAAATCTAATCGTTATGGGTCTCAAAGCTTGATTAACATCCAATGTCAATTTAATTTAAAGTCCAATGGGCTTTTAATTAATTTCTTAAGGCATGGACTTTTGGTCAATATGGGTCAAACCCAAATACCAAAGCCCATTTAAGGAATCACCCTTATTTTCCAAGAAACCAATTTAGGCCCATTAGGCCCAATTAAAATTAAAGGTCCATTAAGTCATAATTGGACTTTATGGATATGGTTTTGGGCCCAATTGGATCCAACCAATTATCCTAAACCAAACTTGGCCCAACCAAACCCATTAAGCCCAATTACAACTTTAAAAGCCCAATTCCAAATTTGGCCCAATTAATTTAATTTCAAAATTCCAAATTTCATAATTAAATTAACCAAAGTGTATGCCATAATTAATTACTCAAATTAATATTTCCAAAACACTAATTTACACAATTAATTATGCTTATTATCATCAACATATGTCCAACACATTTGAATCAAAAAATCATATCATTTTCATGCTTACATGTCACGGTTTTTAGCGTTTCATGTCCAATTGTAAATCTAATCCAATTGAATCTTAAATTAACATTTCCCAAATGATTTCAACTCATCCAATGATCAAAATCAAAAAATTACCATGACTTAGGGCAAGCTTACAACTCTCGGCCAAGCCTGAAATTTGGGTAAAAATTGATCCAATCAACTTTTCATGAAATTGAGCATATACAACTTCAATACATCATCATTCAAGCATACTCAATCAATCAATTTTATCAAATCATGCTCAAACCCTAATTAAGTTTCATGCTCAAAATGGCTCTGATACCATTGTTGGGTTTCTATTAAGTCCCAAGATCGATTTCAAGCAAGAAATTATGTACGAATACAACAATGAAATATGGCGGAATCATACTTACATAGATCGGATTTGGCGATGCGAGGAACAACAAAAATCTTCAAGCTTTAACTCCATGTAGCTCACGATTTTGGCTTGATTTTGTGCTCCATGTTTTCGGTCCTTCAAGCTCCAAGCTTGGTGTGCATTCCGTGCCCACGGATGGGTTTCCCTATCACCTTCGTAAGACCCCTAAAGTGTGCTAGCACCTCGGAAAAATTTGTCGCAAATCTTTCCCTTTGGCTCCTCCTCATTCTCGGCAATTGCAGAAATTTTGAGAAGAAAATGGCCCAAGGCCGTGAGGTTGAAGAGAGTGAGAGAGATGGTGTGTTTTGTGAGTTGTGTATCTAATACACAAAATGAAAAAGTCAAATACCAAAATATTAAATAGTAAATGTCTTTCAAAAATCACTTTAGAGTGTTTCACACTCAAACATCATTTCTCATCAACTTCCATCAATCAAAGTGACTAAAGTTGACAAATGATGTGACGCGTGATGTGACTTGTGGGCCCCACATGATTCGAAATGCGAGTGGGCCCGCAAACACTCCTGGGCTCGGGTTCGCTAATTCCGAATTAACGGATTTTCCGTTGCGACGTAATTAAATCAATTTTAATTAAATAATTGTGCCTAGCAAAATTACTATTGACGTCGCTAACGAATTAATTCTAAATTAACTCGTTCGCCCAAATTAAAATCTAATTTTAATTCCGCGTCGAAATCCAATTTCGTATAATATATTGAATATATTATTTTATCGATTAATTCCAAATTAATCGTTCGCTCTCTTTAAATAATATTTTATCCCAGATAAAATATCTCCGTAATTAATCCCAGATTAATTTTCTCTCTCTTATAATTAATCCCAGATTAATAAAGTGTGAGTCATACGTCATCGGTGAATCTTCGGGAAGCGACCCATGAGATCCCCGTATATGTTGGCAAAAAATCCGGTCATCGGACTATCCAAACACGTACGTACCTAGTACTACGTTTTTACTGATTTACAGGACATGGTTGGCTTCTAGCAAAGCACCGTGCCTTCCCAATTCTTCAGAAATATTCTTACTAGAATATGTGATCAATATCAGGCGTAGTATACGTAGTATTGCGTATTTCGATCCAGCATCGGATGTCACGTGCAAGGCCTGGGGCTGGATTGTGTCTTCCCCGTACGAAACACATATCGGATCTCTGGAAACTAGTCTCTATAATCGGATAATCATGACCTAGTCATATTATCCCGATGACTGCAGTACATAAGAGTGCCATTTCCGTATCCTACGTGATCATCATCTCCATTATGACTGGAGTGATACTTCCGTCTCGACATCACACCCAATACACTACGATTCTCAATATACCCAGAAGAGGCGTACATAGAACATGTTAAAGCCATGGACGACCAAAACCAAAGTATATTGATTATCGTAAGTATTAGCGGTGCAAGTCTCAGGTTAACACCAAATACACCTACCCTGAGTCGGACTTCCATAGACACATAGTCATACTACCAATGGAATTCCGAGGTGTCTATCCAGAGCGAATCTGTTTCCGTACCATTGGTAAACACAACCTCTTATTACACTTGCATGAGTATCCTATACCCAAATATATGAGAATTATGCCGTTATTCTCCCACAATGCGCACAAGTGTAATACTAGTCTTTTAAGCATTATCGATGTCCAATCTCGATAATACTCTCACTATGGATATTAATGATTAAACCTTCTTGGATTGATACTGTCTCATATAATCTTAATCTGGAACTAATCATATGGACCTTTTATCATTTATACATCTTGGTAATCTAATTACAAATGATAAAAGAGCAATCTCCTTTGTCACATAGTTAATTTGTACAACAACACCATGATCTGTACAAATAGTGATGCTATTGGTCATAACTGTCCAACACGAGGCCCACATCAGTATCAGTTTGGGGATAAGTCCCAAGGGCGAGGCCAATATCAGTGTCAGTTCGGGGATGAGTCCGAGGGCCGAGGCCCACATCAGTATCAGTTTGGGGATGAGTCCCAAGGGCGAGGCCCACATCACTATCAGTTTGGGGATGAGTCCCAGGGGCGAGGCCCATACATCAATATCAGTATTGGGGATGAGTCCCAGGGTTGGGGCCCACATCAGTATCAGTTTGGGGATAAGTCTCAAGGTCGAGGCCCATATCAGTATCAGTATTGGGGATGAGTCCCAGGGGCGAGGCCTACATCAGTATCAGTATTGGGGATGAGTCCCATGTTTGAGGCCCACATCAGTATCAGTTTGGGGATAAGTCTCAAGGTCGAGGCCCATATCAGTATCAGTATTGGGGATGAGTCCCAAGGTCGAGGCCCATACATCATCACTCGTCGGGAATGGCTCTCCGGTAATGGATCACGGGTTGAGGCACACATCATCAGTTGCAGTTCCAGGATGCATCCCAGGGTCGAGGCCCACTACATCACTCGCAGGGAATGGCGCTCAGGGAATGAAGCACGGGTTGAGGCCCACATCATCACTCGCTGGGAATGGTGCTCCGGGAATGGAGCACGAGTTGAGGCCCACATCATCAGTTGCAGTTCCGAGATGCGTCCCAGGGTCGAGGCCTATTGCATCACTCGCTGGGAATGGCATTCCGGGAATGGAGTACGGGTTGAGGCCCACATCATCACTCACTCGGAATGGCGCTCCGGGAATGGAGCACGAGTTGAGGCCCACACATCAGTTGCAGTTCCGGGATGCATCCTAGGGTCGAGGCCCACTGCATCATTAGCACAGTTTGGGAATAAAGCCCACATTCGGCGGTTCGGGAACAAAGCCCAGGGGTCGAAGCACCTCGCCACCATATCAACTCAGTTCAAAGCAACAGGCAAGTCAAGCAGCAGCTGGCGAGCCAGGTAAGTAAAAATGCATTGCATAACTTTGATAGGATTATCATTGTCACACACCGCACAAGTCCCATCAAAGTGGGGGCGACTGTAGGCACTGCATTTTTGCATTTAAGTCCCGATGATGAGTCTCACATGGAGGCACTACCCTTTAAGTTACGGCAGCCGTGGGAAATAGACGTCGGAAGGAAATTGATACCTTGTTGGATTTAATTCGTTTGCTTAGCCTCGGGTTTGCTCGTTAGATCTCTGTTTTAAAATTTATCCTCGGCCCAAACCCCCGCAAGCCACACACCAAGCCCACATACCACCAAGCCAAACACCAAGCCCACCAAAGAACCCAAACACACGCCCAAAAGGACCAACCCCACGCCCAAAGCCTTCCAAAATAACAAATCCACACATTAAACACATGTTGAAATCAAATAAATCACCTTCCCGAATTAAAAGAATCAAATTAAAATCTCATCAATCACCTTCCTAATTAAATTAAATCACTTTCCTAAACTAAATAAAATAAAATCAAATCAAATCAAATTACCTTCTTAAATTGAAGAGATCATTTCCTTATGACACAGAAATTAAATATTCCCCCATAATTACACCATCTTGGTTTTTCTACCCGTATAAGGTAAAACTCAACCCTTGCCTATAAAAAGAAGCCTAAAACCAACCTTAGAGAACTAGCATTCACGCCTAAAGCATCCTAAAAGCTCCATCTATTGTCGTGAACAAGCCTCCAAAATTCCCCTCTATTGCCACAACTAACAAGCCCTAAATTCCCCTCCAGCCGAGAACAACCAAGCTCTAAAACCCTCCTCCATTTCCAGAACAAACCACCTCTCTACAGCCCTCACATTGCTACAACAAACAACCTGAAACAACCATTTTCCATTCATGCTCAAACAGCCCCAAACTGCCTTCATACTCATGCCAAATAGCCTCCTCATTTCACTGAAAACTGCACCTAAACTGCCTCCAAAAACGCATAAAAACACTCAAGTAAACTGCCTGAAAACACCAAAAAATTGCACTGAAACTGCACCTTATATCACTGAAAAACTACCCTGAAAAACAGCCCAAATACCGCAAAAAACAGTGAGCAACAGCAGCCAAAATAGCGAGGCAACGAAGGAAAACAAGGAACCAGTACATAAGAAAAGTTGCGGAGCACCAACCCTTCCGACAACCGCGTAGCGCACTTCCAAGAGATGACTTAAGAGGTTAGACCTGAGGGCAACTTTTTATTTATTCCCGTTCTTTTTTCTGTTATTTAATAATATTTCTTTGCATGCATATTGTGAATTCATGTATGATGTGGCCATGGGATAAATGAAATATGTGTTAGCTCTTGCGGTACATAGGATGGAAACCTAAACGTAAATCCTGTAACCGAATCCGAATAGATGGTAATGCGGTCTGTAATTGGGAGACAACTCCACGTACCACTTGAGAAACGTACATATTTCATGTCATCCAATCTTATGTTTATTTGTTGTTTATTAGAAATAGTATGTTACTTTTATGCATGATTTAATTGATTATTTCCAAGCATGATTAGTTATTTCTTTCGCATTAGGAATTTAATCTATGTTTACGTTTAGATTGTTATTTATTTATATTTTCGCGTTTGTTAATTCAATATGTTCATGAGATTGTGTGCTTGCCGTTATTCTGACTTATTTTTATGCAAACTTAGATATAGGTCGTATGCAAACTTAGATGCAGGTTATTCTTGCGTAGACTCGGTTATATTATTACATAAATCTATTCATTACAAGTGGCATAAGTAAGGGACCAATTTGAACCCAACGGTTTGAGGTCTTCCCTTGCGAGGGGTGAGTGCGGCCTTAAATCATTTTCCCAGTTCACACTGGGTGGCTACTTTATTTTATTTCTCCGGTTTAGTTCCCCTATGGGTTACTCCGTACTCCCACCTAGGCCGCGAGCCTGGAACAGCATCACCGATTTCTGTGTCCTACACCCAGGCCTATCATGTGACATCTGATACTGGATCGCAATACGCAATACATTGTATACTACGCCTGATACAGATTATATATATTCCATGTTGAATATATTTCTGGAGAATTGCGTAGGCACGGTGCTTTGCTAGAAGCCAACCGTGTCTTATAAATCGGTAAGAACATTGTACCGGGTACGGACGTGTCGGATAGTCCGACAACCGGATTTACTGCCAACATATCCAGGAATCTCTTGGGTCACTTCCCAAAGATTCACCTATGACATTTGTCTCGAACAGAATTAATCTGGGATTAATTATAAGAGAGAAAGAATTAATTTGGGATTAATTACGTCATGAATTAATCTGGGATTAATTCTTGAAGAAGAGAGAACGCGATTAATTTGGAATTAATCGGCAAAGTAAATTTAATAGTTAAATTGAATTTTACTATTTAATTCATTTAATTGGGCTAAAATAATATATCAGATATATTAATTGAAATTGGATTTCAATACGGAATTAAAATTGGATTTTATTTCAAGCGAACGAATTAATTTGGAATTTATTCGTAAGCAACTTTCGTAATAATTTTGCTAGGCATTATTATTTAATTAAATTGGATTTAATTATTTAGCGACAAAAATTTGTTTAGTCGGATTAAAACAACCCGGGCCCAAAGCTAATTGTGTGTTAAGTAAGCCAACACAAATTTAGAATTTCAAAGTGGTGGGACCCACTTGACTTACATCAATTGTTTGACATTTGATGGAAGTGGTTGGCTACCATTAATGCCATCTTTCACACAACTAAAGTGTGTTGAACAAGTATAGACACACTTACTTTTGTTTTTTTTGAAACAAAATAACAAAACAACTCATCTCTCTCTTTTACTCTCCCATGGCCGAATATGCTACTCCTTGGAGGAGAAAATTTTCTTTCCAATTTTGTTCAAGCTAGCACTTAAAGGAGTCAAAGGAAGGTGATAGGGAAACTCACCATTGAGTTTGGAATTCATTTCAAAGGCTTGGATCTTCCATTACATCCATGAAAGTTTTGAAATTCTCTACCAATCATTGTGAGTATTTCCGCAACTCCTCTTGTTTATTCACACTAGAATCATGGTTAGGATCCTTGGTATGTCTTAGAGACACTAACAATGGTATCAGGGCCATATCTAAGCATGATTTATATTTAGGGTTTATATACTTTATTTGGGGATTTTATGTTTTGAGCATGATTTTTCCAAATTGGTAGTTTTGTTATGGTTGGATGATGATGAATTGGATTTGTGCATCTTAGGATTTGAGAAAAATTGATTGGATTATTTTTCCCCAAATTTCACCTCATGGCCAAAAATAACCCTTATTATGCTCATGGTGATTTTTTGAAAATTAGACATTTGGATGTGTTGTTGGCATGAAATGTATGTTAGATGTTGATTTAATTGGATTGAAATCAAATTGCATGATAATTTCCTATCAAAACCGTGAGCTATAAGCATGCTGGAATGGATTAATTTTGCCTCAATTTTGTGTTGGACATGAATTTGAGAATTAAAGCATGATTAATTAGATTAATTGATATTTTAGAAATATTGGATTAATTAATTAATTGTGGTAATTGCACTTTAATTAGGTTAATATGTTATTTGGAATAATAAGATAATTTAATTTTGTTGTATTTGAGCTTAATGGGCTTGGTTGGGCCAAGTATGGTTTTGGACAATTGGGTTGGATCCAATTGGGCCTCTAAAAAAAATTTAATTGGGCCTAAATTGATTTTTTGGCATAGGGTGATTCCTATTTGGGCCTTGGCATTTTGGGTTTGATCCATATTGGCCAAATCCCATGCCTAATGAATTAATTGAAAGTCCATAGGACTTTAATTGAATAGTATTGGATACTAATTGGGCCTTTGAGACCCATTTAGATTAGATTTAGAATCTAAGTCTAAAAGGCACATAAATAAGTGTAATTATTTAATTTAGAATTAAATTAGAATTAGCCTTGAATACAATTTAAATTGGATTCAAAATTGTAGTTTGATATAATTCAAGAATACGTACTTTGAGTATTTATTCTTAAACGAGTTGGACTCGCGCAAATCAAATCGTTGTTTGAACATTGGATGGTCATTAATTCAAATATTAATTAATTGGATTAGATTGATTGAATAACATGCTTTGTGTGAATACTTGGATGTATTTGCATGAATAATGTATATCGGATGGATATTGGAAGGGTGAGGGCAATTTTAAAAATTGTTGTAATAAATTTAAAATTTATTTAAATTAGACCTGCGTGTCAAGCCTATATCTCTATTCTCTTTGTATTTCTCTTCTCACCAATTCCCCTCAATGTAAATGAGGTTTCTTTAATGTATTATGTAATTGGGTAGAAGTATGAATAGTGCTAGCGGGAGAGAGGAAATGTTGAGATTTGTTCTAGGAAAAATTTGTTATATATCCATCCGCATATTGTTATTAATTTATTCGCGCCTTATTATGCTTTTAGAATGCATGCTTGATGAGACCTAATCAAAGATAATAAATTGGTTACCAATTTACGCGAAAAACCCTCATTAAATATTAAATGTTTTCCTTCCATTGAGTGGTTCTCTATCAAGATCCAAGATTGGCATTGGTTTGTTGGCCAAAGTCAAGATCAATGTCCATCGCGGATGTGTTTGAACCACGAAAGCTTTATTCTATATCGCATGTCTTGGGCGGTTGTGACTTGTTGGTCAAAGTCAAGGTCACTTCTAGTTCATCGACGTGGATTACGAAGCTTTCCCACTATCAATGGGTCGCGCTTAACTGGAATCATTAAGTTTGTTAAGCCAAAGCCAAGGCTTAGTTGATTCAGAGGAAATGGTTAGGAAATATATATTAGATATATATCTCGGACTTGGAGGTCCACCTACCAGATCTATGAATTGGATGAGATCCAATTGATCTTAGAGATCTACCTAGTTAAGTTTCATACAGCTTGTTGGCCAAAGTCAAGGTTCTGTGTTATTTAACGGGATCCTAGCCCACTAGGAAACTAGGTTTCCCGAGTACTCCACCGAGGGTTAGAGGCTCGCCAAAAAATAGTGGGAGGCTAGTATTAAATTTTCAATTTCGTTTAATACTTGCTTACACGCACTCTTTTAATTTATTTATCGTTGTTATAAATATATTTGTTGGACAACTATTGAATATTGTTTTCTTTGAATAGTTAGACTGTACAAGACACTACTCCACTTAAAGTTGGTTATATAGTTGGACTATAGTAACCATTACATTTTGAGTGTACCCGAAATCATTGATTGGATAGTTGGACTATTACAATCGAGATGGTTGGAAAGATTAGCGTTAAGGGACATAATCCTAGGTGACAATGTCTTTAATGACTCCAATTTTCCAATTGGGAAATGAATCTCATGATAGTCCTGGGAGCTGAGAAGTTACTCTATTGGATAGAGAAACCTCTCTGGCCATGAGCCCGGAGTTGAGCAAATAGTAGAGCATGAGCTTAGGAGACTCATCGTCATGATAATTTAGTGCTCAATCTGTTATGCTTGCCGCAATGACTCCTTAAT